>JAVYIG010010474.1:0-68780 GCA_035222895.1 Strongylocentrotus droebachiensis | reverse complement strand
AATAAAAGATATGGCGCTGGCACAGCCACCGACATTCTGTCTGACTCTGTTGTTAGACCAGGGAGAGGGTGAATTATTGATCGTCGACACACAGTTGTTATCGCCTAGCTAGTAGTAGTAGTGACGTGTCCATTGTGACATGTCCATTGTGATAATATATGCCACAATAGTTCAATATTACCAGGGATATTACTAATCCAGTTTCTGCCATTCTTCTACGAGGAAACCAAAGCCAAAGGTAAAAACAGAGGGTTCTTCTTCTTCTTCTTCCTTGCAGCTGGTTAAACTTGAGTGTGTTGTGAATTGTGCGTCCAGATCCTAGGGGATGTGTAAAATAAATGTGCACGAATTTTTACAGGTGTTTTTTGTTATTGTTTTTTTATTGGGGCGGCCTTGTTCTGCTCTGTCTTCTGAAAAACCTGAAACCTGAAAAGAAGACAGTGCAGTACGTTGAGATTTCAACTTGACTTCAACCGCAATTTCAGCCTAGAGTCTAGATAATAGACGTTATTATATCGATCTAGAGGTACTAGTAGAGGTCTAATTCTGGCTGCGCTGCCGCCTCTGCCTTGCACTTGCAGTGGACAATCTGCAATGGCGGATCGCTACCAAACTCCGGGAAGCTCCAACACTGGCGCCGTGCATCGGCTCCGAGCCGATGCACGGCGCCAGTGTTGGAGCTTCCCGGAGTTAATCGCTACCCGCATATAGGCATTTAAAACAAATTTAAGAAATACATGTTGGAAACAGAGGGGTCCACTAAAAAGCATGCTTGTACAAGTGTGAACACCTCAAATGAAACTTAGGAATAATGAGTAGACTAATTAAATTAACTAATTTGTAACTATACAATAGGAACTATACAAAATAGGGGAAAGAAAAAGGGGGATGCCAACAGACACAGTATACAGTATACACTCTACATCTTGGACCGAATTTTCCGTCTCTTTCGTTCGTTAGCCTGGGGTAGGGTCAGCTCTTCTTTAGCCGACCCTACCCAAATAAGAGGCTAACGAACGAAAGAGACGGAAAATTCGGTCTATCTACATCTATGATCTAAGGTGATGGCCTACTGCATGGATCTGGACAGGGCAAATACACGTCCATCTAATTTATTCTCATAAAAGATGTAACAGTTTATACTACTTTACCTTAATCCTGTATGTTATATTGTTAATGTCGAAGCTGCCTGTCTATCGTGTGTCACGCATTTCATTTCAGCTTTAAGAGGTCTTTATTTGATTGATTATTAAAGGCTACGTGTGCATTTGAGTTTTTGGATGAGAATTAAGGGTATCGGTAGATCTATAGGTTGTTCCAATCTTTGAGTGTGTGAGGGAGGAGTACGGGACTTACATGTAAGCAGGTCTGGCCTGTAATTCCCAGTCACTATAGCTTTACTATACGTCTGGCATTGTCACATAGTAGGCACATTGTCTAGTCTACATGTACTTAGTAGGCTTGCAGTAGGAGTCATGGAAGGTCATGCTTACAGAACTTTACTTTACTTTACTTTAAAGGGATAGTTGAGTTCTGTTTTCAGACCGCATATGCCTTCAAAGTGCATGGTTATTGCTCTTATTCTTATCTATGACATTTATAGTGCCCTTTTAGAACCTAAAACTGCTATGAAGGTAGTTTTAGACCCCAAAATGTGTGAAATTTAGCCAATACGATCATACCAAGAGTCCACTTTAAAAAACACATGGTGACCGTTAAATAATTATTTAATTAAAAATAATAATACATGAGCCGGCTAATTGTGGGTAATATAAGCAACACGAAAATGCCAACAAAAAATCTGACATCGGCATTGGCTGAAATACGACTTAAAAGGCGTTATTTCGGTTTTTTCAAATTTTTCAAAATATCTAATATTTGTGGGGTACACAAGTATTAGAAATCGTTATATTTCAGCCGTCTCTGAACCGATTTTGATCAAACAAAGATGAATGTGTCATTTAAATATCATGTTCTTTCAAATTTGACACTCATTTTTTCATTATCTCACAACAAAATTATTTTGTGTAGCGCCCTCTGCAACAGAACTCAACTATCCCTTTATAATCCATCGATGTTGGTATAATTAGGACAGAGCCTGTTCATCGATCGATTGAATTAATCCTTTGCATCAATACTTCTGTTTGTTGTGGTTTTGTGTCGAGGTGTGTGTGTGTCAAGGGTGGAATAGTTCTGCATTCTTCTATTTACTTTCAAGGTCATAATATGACTGTTGGAAAAAAATCACCTGTATATTTATACAGAAGGTGATTTTTTTTCCAATAGTTATCAAGTTTGTTTTTGAAGGCATTTACGGATGGGGCATGACCACTTCTTCAGATAGGCCATTCCATGTTCCACCTCAAAAGCCTTTTGAAAGATTCATTTGTTTTTTGTTTCCTCTATATTTTCAGGCAGGTTGCTTTTGGGGTTAACTGGCTTTTCACACTTATCCAATGTATGAGCCTACAAGGAATTTTGCTTTAGCTTTGAGACATGTTCCGTAGTACCTGGTAGTCATTTATATCATTAAAGTCATTCTACCATTTAAGTTATACTACCATGTAAATCAATTACCAATGATGACAGTACCAGTATATTACTTCTTATTAACCATATATATACATGCTAATTCATGGAAACTTCTTCTTTCTATTTGTTTATAGCTTGATTAGAATCCATCATGATTGACCTGCTTGGAGCTGGAGAGTCTGGCTTTGGTCAATTTAATGCCCTGACCATCACAGCAACCCTTGGCGTGGTCACTGCTACGCTGGCCCTCTGGACCATCATGAGGCCAAATCGATTTCCTCCTGGTCCAAGAGGCCTGCCTATCGTTGGCAGCATCTTCAGTAAGTCAAATGTAGATCTTAATTTACCAGGCACCAACCTCTAGTGATATTCAAACACAATGGAAGAAAAATACACAGGGTGGAGAGCCATTCAGCCCCACAAACTTCAACTCCAAAATGCACTATTGAAAGAAGAGAAAGGGAGAGATTACAAAAAAAGAATAGAAAAGAAAACTTAATGAAATACAAGGTCATATGAATATGTCTGTGAAGAATCTTATTAGAATTTATGGTACCAAATCCTATTCACAATAAAGTATTCAAAAACATTATATGATACCGGTAGTTTGGTACTAGATTTTCTCATTGACATTGAACTCTAGATCTACATCTAGATTAAGTTTTGTGCTTTCTTATTTTGACTGTTACAGTAATTGTTTGAGGTTTTATTATACAGCTTCTCCTCTTCAAATCTCATCTTGATTCATTTTACTGTTATTTAAATCTTTCATGTTTGTTATGCTCCTTTGGGTTTTAGGTTTGAATGATTCTCCTGAGGTTGTCTTTGGGGAATGGGCCAAGAAGTACGGTGATATCTTTGGCTTCAAGGCGGGAGAGAGATGGATGGTAGTCCTCAACCGTCAAGCATTAATCAAAGAAGCCGTCCTCAAACAGGGCATGGACTTTGCTGGTCGTCCAGATTTCTACTCTGGTAAGTGGATAGGAGTTAGTAATAAAATATCAACACGACATTTTGTCATGACTGGGATTGTTCTTATTTAATAAAGTAATTGTTTTTGTTATGTCTAGATACTGAAATTATCTTTGCAACATCTTTTCATTACTCACTTCTTTCAACATTAGATTGGACAAGCACGATAGTCCTCTCAGCACCAAATGCTTTCATAAAATTAAATATGTCCACCCACCATGCAAGCAAAAATATTTCAGGTTACAACGAAGCACCACTCGATGAAACGACCGGAAGTTTCAAAAGAATCACCTCTCACTTCCGTACATTGATGCTGAAGCTAAACATAAGATAGAAGATGAAAGAGCAGAGAGGTTATAATATGAAGCAAAGATGTGGAGATTCAGAGAAAGTCAAAGCAATATATGTGAGAGAGAAACTTTAAACAAACAAAACTTGTATTTTATTGTTTTCTCTGGGCCACCAAACTATTAAGTCCAGTCAAATTTGGTTGACTAAAAGGGCATCTAAATCGTCTGCTAGTAATGATCTTTACAGAAGTGGGTAAAATATTCCTGCTTGTATTTTTTGTCATGCATTATAATCTGATTGGAAATTATGCCATCTCTCCTTCTCTATTTCTCCCCTTTCCCTTTGGACCCTTACCAACTCTCCCTATATTTCTCTCTTTTATCAGTCCTTCGAGCTTGAGCTCTCTTTCTCTTTCTGCTCGTATTTCGATTGTGATGCTGCTCCTATTCTACTTTCATATTCTCATTTATATTCGTACCTGAATTTATTCATGATGTGATTCAGAATTGTATTTAAAATTCTTGCTACCTATCAGTCATATCCATTGTAACTGTCTTGTTATGTTTTGTGGTGAAAGCCGGAGGACCGAACCTGCTCATAGACTCTTTCTTTATAGAGTCTTAACGCCCTTCTGGCTTTCAGCACACGACGCTATGTTGTTGTCTTATGTTTTACATACCTGTTACACCTATGGAAAACAAATTTCTGTATTTTATATGGACAATAAAATCTTGAATCTTGAATCTTGAATCTTGATATTTGTTATCTTCATGTATTTCAATTTGTAGTGAAAATTTTCACGGAAGGATTCAAGGATATTGTGTTCAGCCCGTACAGTGAGACCTGGAAACTTCATCGCAAGTTAGCTCACTCAGCTCTCAGGTAAAACTTAGCTAATACTATAGAATCAGACCTGCTCAAGTGACCACCTGTGTAGAAAGAATACCTGTCTATTATGATAGTAATAATAGTAATAATGATAACAGTATGTCTTGTTTACCAAGAGGAGCTTCATCAGTATTAATACTGTTCTCCCTGAGGGCCCTGTAATCATATTACTACCCCGTCTTTATAAAGGCCACATGTGTTTGTATTCTTTTGAAAATGGCTTCTCATTGAAACACGTACTTACAGAACCTAAAGATAAAGACCACCTGCCTATAAAAACCACTTTGCTTGTCTCCCATTAGTGGTCTTTATAAACAGTGCACATACTGGGTGTTTATCATTATAATGATTATTGTCATGTATTCAGCTTCAAATTTGTATTTGGAGGGGGAGCAGGGAACTGTATCACTGCATCTAGGGCTCACCACTAACAGGTGACCATGATTCATGGGCGTCCGTCTGGATCGAATCGTGCCCAAGAATTGTAATGTTGAACTGTGCGTTTTCTTTCAGAAAGTTCAGTTGCCCATTAGAAAGTTTGTACCTATGAAACATCTACAGGCCCAATTGATCAGTGAAATGGTCGCATTGTCGCATGAAACCAAAAGATAGCTACTTAGCTAGTCATGTATAGTGTGCTTGCGGGATCAGGAGGAGTCGTGGAAGGTCATTATGGCTATATGCTTGTTCCACCTTAAAAATAAAAGTCTTTTGAAAGATTTGGTTGTTTTTCGTTTGCCATATATTTGTCTTTATAAACAGTGTACATACTGGGTGTTTATCATTATAATGATTATTGTCATGTATTCAGCTTCAACTTTGTCTTTGGAGGGGGAGCAGGGAACTGTATCACTGCATCTAGGGCTCGTCTGGATCGATTGTGCCCAAGAATTTTAATGTTGAACTTTGCGTTTTCTTTCAGAAAGTTCAGTTGCCCATTAGAAAGTTTGTACCTATGGAACATATACAGGCCCAATTGATCAGTGAAATGGAGCCTTCTAAGTCCAAAGTTCAATTTGTTTAATTTGCTTTTGATAGTCGTCCAAGGATTAAGGGGTTAAAGTCCATTTTTAAACGTTGATGGATCAAAGACCTAGAATGCTTTGGCATATACATGTACTGTTCACTCAAAGCGTGGCTTTCTATGAAATCGAATAGAGAAATTTTGATTTGATGTGATTTGATTTGACTTTGTTAGACTGAATTTAGAATTATATTTGACCTTTTTTTATAATCACAATTTTCATAAAATATCTGGATTTATATAGCGCTTATATAAAATACAGTTTCTAAGCGCTATACAGATATCATTACCCCGGTCATGTGATTCATTGACACACAATGTGCACCATCTCCACTCCCATGGGAGTGTATCTGCAATATGGTCACCATGACCATATTACCGTGACTACATAGCAAACTAGCACAAAGGCTTTTATCATCCTCCATGTCCCCTTTTCTCTCTTGGATATTGAGTGGTAAATGTAGATTAATATCTTGCCAAAAGACATAGCCTCGAGGGAGATGATACTCACGACCTTCGCATTTCCGGTCAAGTGCTCAAACCCCACGACGAGACACCTAGTTCTTTTCTTTCTTTCTCGCTCCCAGGCATTTTGCAACAGGCAAGCCTCTTCAGGGTCTCATCTCCAGCGTCTACCCCAAGGTTGAAAAGAAGTTGGCCATGACGGAGGGACAACCAATAGACCCTAAGGTCCTCATCACTCTAATCATGTACAACGTACTCACACAGATGTGCTTTGGACGAAGGTGAGTTCTGTCCAAGAGTTTTGATACTTGTGAGAAAGCAAGGTTTTTATTTAGTAGTTTTTTTAGTCAAAAGGCAAGGAATCCAATCTTAATATCAGCTTTAATTGTTATGAGGCACAAAGTTGGATTTATCTATGTTTAAAAGATATGTGGATATTTGGGGTCATATGACCCATGTGCTAACTACGAACTGGTCTATTGCTCTGCCGTCAATTATTTTCTTTTTTAACTGATTTTTATGCCTCCATTACGAAGTAGCCGGAGGCATTGGCCCGAATTCACAAAGGAGGTTTGAGCTCAAACCTTGGTTTTCGTACGTCATATGACGCATTTTACGCGTTTTTTACAAACCTGGTTTGTAAAGAACAAAAGGAGGTTTGGCGAAACAAAAGGAGGTTTGAGCTCAAACCTTGGTCTGAGCTCAAACCTTGCTTTGTGAATTCGGGCCATTATGTTTTGGGGTTGTCCGTCGTCACAAGGCTCATTATGTACATGTATGCAAAAATAGCTTGTGATCACATTATCATTAGAACAGATGGACAGATTACCATGAAACTCAGGACATGTATGTATCTTGCTGAGGCAATGAACTGATTAGATTTTGGGGTAATGATGTCAAGGTCAAAGGTCATGGGGCTCATTATGTATGCAAAAATAGCTTGTGATTGCATTATCATTAGAACCGATGGATTACCATCAAACTCAAGACATGTATGTATCTTGCATTTGGGGTCATGAGGTCAAAGATCAAAGGGTCATACATGTATATGAGAAATAGCTTGTAATCACGATATTCTGAGAACCTGTTAATGGATTACAACTGAACTTGAATTTGACAAATTTCTTCCATTTTGGTTTGTAAAATTGCTCTATGACGGAGGCATCACTTTTGACTGCGCGCAGTCGAAGTTCCATCTAGTTCTTTATGTCATTATTGGAATGCAGTTATGAGTTGGAAGACCCTAATGTTACACAGTGGATGGACGTAAACAACGATGTCAACGAAAAATTTGGATTAGGTCTAGCAGCAGACATCTTCTCGTGGGCCAAGTACCTTCCCACCAGCGGTCCAAGGATGATCAAGGAAATCACAGAAACGATGCTTGGCTTCCTGCGTTCGCAGGTGGATGAAGCAAGAGAACATTATGATCCGGGTGAGAGAATTAGTAGATACATATATCGTTGTATAAGGCAGGGCTGGGCAGGGGTGTGGCAGGGGGGTGGGGGGGGGGGGGGGGGGGCTTGTGTCTGCTGCTCCCTTGAAGATTTAAAATTTCCAATATTTGGGCAGCTGTCCACTCAAATTCAAATAACAATCACCTCTTGGTCTTTTTTATTTTGGTTGTCTGTACGTCCCGTTCTCGTGATCGCGTTATCTCAAAAACCGATTGATGGATACCCCCAGAAAAATATGCCCCAGAAAAATACCCCCAAAGGACACAATCCGTTAAAATCAATAGACTAAGTAAAACCAGTGCCCTGTTTAATAAAACTTGTTCTCAATGACAAGTCACAATAACTGCTTTAATTTTAAAGATACTAGTCCAGGCATTTCGTGAAAAAAATGGGGTCAACCTCCCAAAAATTGCAACGGAAAGTCTGTCAACTGTTTTATACCTAGAAATATACTGACATTTCGGTATTTGATTGGCTGAGAGCACATCTGTCATAGAAATTTAGCATTTGTAATTGATAAGAAGTTTTATGAAACAGCTAGCTAGGGCCCAGGTTAAACTTAGTCCACTTTTATAAACATGACTGAGTCATTATACAGCTAAATATGTTGCATTTTCGAATCCTCTGCATAGAGAACATCAATGATTTCTACAGTCTACTTCTCAAAGCTCAAGAAGATGCAAGGAAAGAAGGAGAGAACGTGGACAAACTGACCGATACTCATATCTTCCAGACGATCGCTGATATCTTTGGAGGTACATGTATGATTAATGTATTTATAGCCTGTTACCAACACAAACCTATGCTCCTCTATTAATTCTAAGAAGGCTGGGGAGTGGGGGGGGGGGCAGAAACCCCTCCCCCAAAAAGTAAATTCTGAGATGACAAAAATTCTTATTTTTAATGATTTTTTTTATTGATGTTGATAAATCTCAAAATTTGAGGAAAAGATGAATTCCCAAAGGTCAGAACTAAAGTCAAAACTGTATTTTGTTGTATTTTATAGCTGGTATTCAGACAACCGTTGAGACCCTGTACTGGGCCATTGCTCTCCTAGTGACCTACCCAGAAATCCAGGCCAAGATCCGAGCCGAGATCGATGATGTTATCGGCCGCGATCGTCTTCCTACCATCAATGACCGCGGGAAGCTCGCCTACACGGAGGCAAGCCTCTATGAAGTGTTGCGTTACAGCAGTATTGCTCCCATAGCTGTTCCTCATGCCACTACTAGGGATACAGAGTTTGGTAATTATGAGAAAAGCATCTTCATCAATTAAAAGCCGTCTTAATTGGTGGATGGAGGGGTGTATGGGGCACAACTTTTGAAATATACTAGCCACTGCTATGTCAGGCATGTTCCAATATTGCCTAGAGAGAAAGATGTAAGGCGGTATTATGTGAAAAGCTATGACGGGCTACATGTATAAAGTGTTTGCAAGTGCTCTTAGGTATGGTTAAATGCATTATCCTGCGTTTTCTTATTCTTCCTTTAGCTGTGTGTGATGTCACATGAGGAATAAGATAATTTTTGAGGATTTTCATGGGGTGAGGATCTGCAGGTTGCAGATAAATTGGGGAAAATGTTTCCCCAAAAATATACCGTGATACATTCATCTAGCTAGATCTAATAGTTGATGGTTTGTTGATATATATAGACCCAAACTCATCCACAAATTTATGGAAGAAAAAAATGTCTTCAAAGTTAAATGTTACATGTGTGATGTATAAGTTACGGTATATGAATGCATCATCTTTTGTCAATTGACAAGTGTACTTGTTTCAACTGCACTCAGTGTTGCCTTTTATATATTCCACTTGTCTATAAAGGTCATGTGTTTGTATCTTTTGAACATTATTACATTGTCATACCTGCCAACCCTTCCAAATAATCCAGAATATTCTGATTTTTAGGATTTTAAGGACCTAAAAATGTGTTATGTTAAGATTTTTCAAAATTGCTTGAGCCAAATCAATATTGATTTATCATGTGCCGCGATTCGAGAGTTCATGTATTGTGTGCTTTGAATGGCAGCATGATTGAGCAGCGAATTTGTACTCGCTTTTTTGTACAGAAACCCTGTATTGACAGTTACAATGCCGCGCTTGTGCAAATGCCTGTTAACTCTTATCATGCCACAGGGCTAATCCCCATTGTGCCAAGCCACAAATCCCCCTGTGCCAAGTTTATTTTGACATAATCTGATTAACGCGATGGTACTATGAATAGCGCGTGCAAAACATACAGCACACGAAAATGAGCATGATAAATAACTGCTATTACGAATGCGTGCAAGCATGCACAAGGCAGCGAAGCAATGGCTCACTCGCCTGTACAAAGCACTTTAATGGTAGTGTGTATGCCTCCTTACGGCAGGTTATGAGTTAAGGGTACAGATTTCGTATTCTCGAAGTCATGCTGTGCTAGAAATTCCTAATTCTTGTTTTCAATTGCAGGTATGCATTGTAAATGGAACCTGTGATACAGACCGCTAGTGTATGAAAACTACAAATTGTTGCTTACGTTGATTGTTTCTGGCTCCCATTGACTTTGACTTTGCAGGTGGCTATCATATCCCAAAAGGAACCACAGTGATGATCAACACATACTCCATGCACTATGACCCTCAAGAATGGGACCAACCGGACAAGTTCCTCCCAGGTAAAAAATGAATTCTACAATGTACCTTATCCGGGGATATCTTAGACTTGATGAGTGCATGGGAGATAGGGATGTATGAAATTAAGTGATTGAAAAGATGATTGGTACTACAAAACCGGAGAATAGCATTGAAAAGAGCCATAACTAAAGCTTTACGACTTGCACTCATCAGAGTGGGATGTGGCTGTGACATTCCCAAAGGACCCATTGATGATCAAAACCTACTACATACACTATGATCCGAAAGAATGGGACCAACATGATGAGTTACTTCCAGATTAGAAATAAATTATATGATGACTCTCCCAGAATATCTTAAACTCTATTATAGTTTGGGAGGATAGGGGGTAAGTCTGATTATATAATGATCAATTCACTCTAGATTTTCAAAGGCTACTACTATATGATATGACAACATGGGACAGCACAATATTTTGTTCGTAGAGTATTCCCCTCTTGAGCCTTCTTTATGTAGTGCATTAAAAACGAATCATTTCTTTTTTTCTGCAGAGCACTTCCTGGATAGTAGTGGCACTGTCCGTGATCATCCTCCAAGCTTCCTGCCCTTTGGAGCGGGTCGTCGTGGCTGTCTAGGTGAAGCCGTGGCTAAGGCTGATCTCTTCCTTATCTTTACCTGGTTCATGCAGAACTACACCTTCAGCAAGGCCCCAGGAAAAGAGTCTGAAGACATCTTAAAGACGATTCCTCAGACAGCATCTGGTAGACTCCTTCTCTCCTATGAGATCATGATTAACAAACGAGACTAGTAGGGTCCTGCATGGACCAGTGTTCAATTCAATACTACGTCAGAAAGATTAATATTTCATTTGATCAGCACTTAGTTAAAATACTCAATCAACTTCGGTATTCAGTTGAAACTTTTTGGTAATTATGTTACCCTGAATTTAAAAGACGGCTCCCTCGTAGGCTAAAGCTAATTATTTGGAGGCTTTGATTGGCAAGCCATTTATGGATGAATGAGCAAATTATATGAGCACACATTTATTTTCAACACCATTGTTGCACATGATTTTGGATTGGCTATGTATGTGATGACACATTTGTCGCCAGTACATCAAAGTATTTTGGCTGACTTAAGTTTAAAAAAAACTTAGATGTGATCTGAACAAGAATTGAGCCATTTTAACTTAGCTAAGCTAAATGCTAAGTAAAATACGGACATAAATCAAGTATCTAATTGAATACGGTTCTTGGGCCTTTATATATGTGGCCTGGTTATGCTGCCTCAGATGGTCTAGTGAGTCTTCTTTTGTCAAATATTCAGTTAGATTGAGTCCGGAAAGTGATTTCTTAATCAGTTGAAATACACATCATTGGTCAATATAAAAGATGTGGTTTAACTCTTATCATGCCACAGGGCTAATCCCCATTGTGCCAAGCCCCAAATCCCCCTGTGCCAAGTTTATTTTGAGACAATCTGATTGACATGATGGTTCTATGAATAGCGTGTGCGAAACTCACAGTACAGTCCAATAAGCATGAACAATAAGTGCTATTACCAATGGGTGCAAGCATGCACAAGCGAAGCAATGGCTCGCTCGCATGTACAAAGCACTATAATGGTAGCGTGCATGCAGCATCATGGCTTGCTATGAGTTAAAGGAGTTTTTGTCTGTTGTATTTAGATGGTCTTGATACCAAATCAGTGACTAATTTATTTATGCACTTAGACTTGAATTTTGTTGGGATGACTAAAATGTTCATGTATGACCAGTAGTAAATGTTTCTTTGTATAATCCTTGATTGGAAAATCCCAAAATATCATATCAAATAGCATAAACAATCTGTTTTCAGTGAATTGGTAGCTCTGGGATTATTTTACTTGTAAATATTCAAAGCAACGGAGCAATGATACAATAATACACACCGTTAAAAAACTCAAAGATTTTCACCTGACCTACAAATCCAATCGAAAAAACAGCAACTGTGGACTGGAATAAAGATGTGTGGGTTATTGTATATATTAGTATAAAATTATCAGTAATAATTCTTCTCCATGATCATTGATTGTCTGCTAGAATTCATTGATTGTCTGCTAGAATTCATTGATTGTCTGCTAGAATTCATTGAATGCCTTCTAGAATTCATTGATTGCCTTCTAGAATTCATTGATCGCCTTCTAGAATTCATTGATTGTCTGCTAGAATTCATTGATTGTCTGCTAGAATTCATTGATTGTCTGCTAGAATTCATTGAATGCCTTCTAGAATTCATTGATTGCCTTCTAGAATTCATTGATTGTCTGCTAGAATTCATTGAATGCCTTCTAGAATTCATTGATTGCCTTCTAGAATTCATTGATTGTCTGCTAGAATTCATTGATTGTCTGCTAGAATTCATTGAATGCCTTCTAGAATTCATTGATCGCCTTCTAGAATTCATTGATCACCTTCTAGAATTCATTGATTGCATTCTAGAATTCATTGATTGTCTGCTAGAATTCTTTGAAGGCCTTCTAGAATTCATTGATTGCCTTCTAGAATTCATCGATCGCCTTCTAGAATTCATTGATCGCCTTCTAGAATTCATTGATTGTCAAAATCTGTTTTTCTATATTTTTTACTGAAATCAGAATGATGTACATATAATTGAATAAATCTTTGTAATTTCTGCGATGTACAATCATGTTTTATATTCTGTAGAGATCCAAATATTTTATAGTAAATAAGGATATAATTTGTACTATCAAATTCTAAATGGAACAATCAGGTGGTGTCCATGGAATGTAGTAGAAAATAAAACATAAAAGTTGATTGAAACCCATTGCATATTTAGAAGTGAAGTTTTGTGTATGGCCATAAAGCTATAAAAAAAACGACATTATAAAACAAACAGCAACTGTGGAATAAAGATGTGTGGGTTATTGTATATGTTAGTATAAAATAATCAGTTATAATTCTTCTATGTGTTCATTGATTGTCTGCTAGCATACATTGATTGCCTTCAAGAATTCAATGATTGCATTCTAGAATTCTTTGAATGCCTTCTAGAATACTTTGAATGCCTTCTAGAATTTATTGATTGCATTCTAGAATTCTTTTGATGCCTTCTAGAATTCTTTGAATGCCTTCTATAGAATTCATTGGATGCCTTCTAGAATTCATCGATTGCATTCTAGAATTCATTGAATGCCTTCTAGAATTCATTGATCACCTTCTAGAATTCATTGATTGTCAAAATGTGTTTTTCTATTATTTTTTTTACTGAAATCAGAATGATGTACATATAATTGAATAATTCTTTGTAATTTCTGCGATGTACAATCATGTTTTATATTCTGTAGAGATCAAAATATTTTATAGTAAATAAGGATATAATTTGTAATATAAAATTCTAAACGAAACAATCAGGTGGTGTCCATGGAATGTAGTAGAAAATAAAACATAAAAGTTGATTGAAACCCATTGCATATTTAGAAGTGATGTTTTGTGTATGGCCATAAAGCTAAAAAAAAATGACATTATAAAAAGGAGACTTAGCCATTGGTAGACAGTTGGTGTCCAGAAACAGTTGTTAACATATCAGAGAGAAAAAACAAATGGAAGTTTGAGAAATATTAGAGGAAGAAGTGGAAGTTACAGAAATATCGGACAAGGAATCAAAATATAAGATCACTATTAAAGTGAGGAATCTTCAGGCTCTGGACGATTCAGTTATATTACCTTTGCCCCCTTTCCCCTTATGTCTGTCCAATGAGTTGGTCTGTCTGTCAGAGGAGATTGGTCCGTCTCTTTCTCTCTTTGCTTGAAACTCTTTAAAAATCCTGACAGTTGTTGCTTTAACAACAAATCAAATGCATTCTCATACAAGGACTGTAAATTTAACACAAAATCGAACATTTGGGTAACCTTTTTTTCCTCAATCTCATCATTGAAGATCATTTTAATAGTAATCCATCTGATATCATGGAAGCTGTGAAATAATTATATTTTCATTATTCAATACAATACGTACAATACATACAGATAAACACAAAGATAAACGAGAACACTCTTGTAATACAATGCCAAGATACATACACAAAGCATAGGCAAACAGACAGAAATTTAACAACATCCTTCAAAAACAATGGTTATTAAGTAGATAAAAGAAGTATATCTTCATTTACATTTCTATTAAAAAGGGTTTTAATATTCAAATCAGATATGAACTTAGAAGACATTTTGGCAATAGAAAGAAGGTACATGTAGCTCAATAAAATTACTTGTAGAAAAACATGAAAAGTTAACACCGTCAAGAATCTACACAATTAAGACTATATTGTCTGTCTTCTTTTTCCAGTGTAAGTGCTGCTTCAAGGTGATGAAGATACCTCCTCAATATGACGCAATCTACATACAGAGTAAATGCTTGACCCTTAACCAGTAGTCTAATAACTTCTCTGATAGTTTGGTGATGAATGGATGTCTAATAAACATCACCTTTGATTTTGATTTAGATGGCAGAGGACATCATATACGGTAAGCTCATCATTTTCTAATCAACAATAAAAATGGCAAATTCAATTTATGGCAATAATCAATAATCATGATTGTGGCAAGTACAATTTTACAAAACCTAAAAAAATACATGTTCTTATCAATTTTTCACTCGCACGATCAAAGCTTGGAACAGACTGCATCCTTCAATAGTTTCCCAAACAGGATGCAACAAAATTTATAGCAGCCCTTCTCATTGGTCTTTTCTCCCCTTCACTCCACCATTTACCACAACCACCTCCAGTTAAAATTCCACAAAGAGTTTTTTTGAGGATCACCTACCAATTACCAAATTACACTCCCATCAAAAGTTTACTTTAAAAAATAAAGCATTATCATTGGAAGGGTTTTATTCCTTACTATTAACATACTAAGGGGTTGCATTAGATAAATATAATTTAGCCATTGGGGCTAGGAGAGATTATTTTTAAATACTTCAGCCCAGAAGGAATTTCCTTGACACTCATCCAAGCAATAATTTCCTTCAACTGAATTCTTAACAAAATTGTCTACAAGAACTTCAAAAGGCATGTTGTTTTTTCTAATACCACAGAAATTAAAGCCACAAACAATCCAGAATCTTGAGAGTACATTGTTGTTCGATGAATAATGCTTATGAAATTAATTTTGTGGCAAAGATGAGCAAATCAAGACTAATATAGATTATTTAGAAGCCAGCAAAAGTAATTATTTTCTGGCAGTTGACAATGTCACTCAAATAACTAGAGGCTTGTTCAGATATTAAGAGCTTCCCTGGATTTACGTTATTCCCGCTGATATTGCATATACGACATCATTTCAACTTTTAACATACAGTAGGCCTGCTTTCTTACAATGTCAGATAATCAAAAAAACAATGCAGCAGATTTGCCACATTATATCTGAACGAGGGTTGGTTCCATCGGTACCTCATAATGGTGGAAACATGGGAATTTACTCAAATATGTATATAACAGGTACACAGTTAGATATACAGATATAGTAACACTCCATCCATACATTAATTAGCAAGGCAGTTGAGATAAAGTCAGAATTATCAAGGATTTTGTTAGGATCAAGGCATTTTCTTCTTCAATCCAATATGAATATTAAAATCAACATGTTCACACTGATACATTTTCAAGGCAAGATTTCCACAAAGATAAATTTGGGCCGAATCATGTTGACAGCACAAAAAGTGACAATTTTACAGTGAAAAATATAATTCATCCGGAGAAGGCTTTTCCTAAATAAATTGTCAAAGGGATTATAATTCCAATAATATTAACAACAATATTGGATATTTTTAAAACACACATATCAACCATGCAAGGCGCTCAAGGCGCTCTGATAATTGATATCAATATCTGCAAAGGAATGTGCATACATTGTGTGCGGGTAAGCCTGAATCCTATGACCGGGGTAATAATATATATATCTGTAAAGCGCTTTGAGAGGGCCTTCGGTCTTGTAAAGCGCTATATAAGAACTAGCTATTATTATTATTATTATATAGAGTACATATAATTACAGTTTATCTATTGCATTATTTGTTTGACAACGCATTATGACATCATTTCAACTATTCTACAAACAAAAGCAAGTTTATTCACAATGTCAGAATATCTCTATTGCTTTATCTTACTGTATCAACACTGAGAAATGCTTGTGAAACTACATCCCGGTATATATATGAAGGACCACATGAAACATATCCCATTGGATACTGCCTATAGCATGCTAGTTTGTGGGTTCACATGACACTAGATTATAAGAAAGGCTTAGGTGGTAACATAACATCAGTTGTAAAAACATTGTGCAGCATTCAAAAAAATTCTACCTCGAGTTGTTAGAATAGTACTTGATAGAAACATTGATTGTGCAAGCTAAAATGCCGGAAGACACTAAAGAAAAACTCATTCAGCAAGAGAATAATCAATGTGTGGAATGGTCTTCCAGGCGATGTTGTGGAGAGTACCACTATCAATCATTTCAAATCTGGGCTTGAGAAATGGTGGAAAGATGCCCCAGATAAATATGATGACAACCCCAACCAAAGGAAACCATGGATAGGAACAACAGTTTAAAGACTGAATAATCATGGATCAAGTTAGTTACAAGTGAGTTAAGAGCAAAAAGCATTCTGGTTGGGGAAAAACAATGTCTCTCCTTTATAATAAAAACAATGGTGGCTTCTTATATAGCGCACATGTCTGTCACGTCGTAATGCACCTGGCGTTGCCCCTGACTATTACCCTGGCTTTATCAAGGCGGCCATTACAGCGCTCTAGCATTTCAAGGATTGAATGCATCACCTGGGTTGAGTGTGGCAAATGTAGATCATTGCTTGCCAAAGGACATTAGTGTCGCAGCAGGACTTGAACTGCGGACCTTGTGACCGACAGTCCAGTGACATATCCACTCCACCACGACACCTCTACATGTACATCCATACAGTAGTAATATCCCTAACTCTGATGGCAGTAGCATCGACAGGAGCGATCGCAGGAAGAGAGGTAGAGAAAGGAGATGTATGCTGTGGTTGGACAGTATGCAGGGATGGCTGGCAAAGAGAAGAGTGAGAGAGAAGCGTGTGGTGCTGATGTAGGAGAAGGCTTGAAACAGAGTCGAAGAAGAGGGGGGCAAAGAGACAAAGAGGCAGACAGAGAGGTGGTGGGAGAGAGGAAGAGAGGCAGGAAGGGAGAGAGAGAGAGAGGTCGCTATAGCTACGATAAATACTTCCACTGAACAGAACTCAACCAACAACTTGATAGCCGAAAAGCCTGAAAGGATAGACAATGAAAGAGCAAGACTGGTAAATTTATGCAGACATGAAAAATAAATAAAAACCGTAAATTTAACATAATCTGGGTGATAAGCAATTAAGCATAGTAAATATTGACCCATTGGTTGTGGGGGATGGGGATATGAAATTTTGCAAATGTATGATTGGGCTAGTAATTGAGCTTGTTAATTCACATGCAATTTAGCTGAATGGTTCTAATGACTAATCATATCGTGAACAAAACGGTTATTTTTTAACAACTCCTATCGAGGCAAACAAGAAGACAACTTTTGTGTGCACAGGTAGCTTGTTATATAATGGTCCTGACGGGTAGGTTTCAATCATTAACATCGCATGATCACAAGATAGGTGGTCTTTATAGACAGGTGGTTTATAAAAGTCACTGTTGAGGCAGATTTGACTACATGTACAGGATAAAAAAATTCCTAAATCAGCAATTAACCAATACAGGATGACGTATTTCCTGAATTGAGCAATTAGCGAACTGCAGGAAGTACGCAAAATATCATGTTTGGAGTTAAAACAAACACAGGAAGGGAGATCTGCAAATATTAAATACATCAATGTATACAGAAGCACCATGTCAATGAGACACTGTGCTTGGATAGCAAAGACTCTTTATAATGAAAGTGAAACCTTTCCAAAATTACTGGTATGAACTGAAAATGGAATGATGAACAGGAATGAAGTGAATATATGGAAAGATCTGTTTATGGCTAATATATGAATGATGAAGAAATCTAAACATATAACAGATTTTGATAACTATTTTCCAGAACCAAAATATGATAAATGTTGTTTTCATTTAAATAAATTGAATCATAAATCAACAAATGAATAAAACACACAGATAATTTTGGTGATGACTGTTTTTGAGTAACAAAATAAAATAAACATATAATGAGCAACAACTTGGGAGTAATAAATATAACACACTGAATATAGACTAAATAGAAGACAATATAATCTGAGTTCAACATAACTTTACATATTGCAAATCATAATTAAAAAACTTCAGTATAACTTCCTTCCAGAGTAAAATCATACTTAGATTGTCAAAGATTACAACTATATAATGGCTTCTAAAATGTAGGGTTCTAAAATGTAGGCAATCTAATTGGTCAAATGACACCATGTGACTGTGCAGCATAGTTTCCCAACACGCTCAATGTGCAAAAAAAAAGAGTTCCCATTAAAGTGATAACCCACAGATAAAAGTGATCATTTTCCTCCAAACGATGCCTTACTCAAGGCTACAATACCCTTCTGAATAATGATCATGCTTAAAGTCACTTTAGGAACGCCCTTTTGCTATCATAATTTTGTTGTTTTATGCTCCTCTGACAAGCCATGGCAAGCTGCCCTGAAAACTGACCATATTCAGCAGTAGAGCCTTCTGGGACCTGTTTCACAAAGCCATTTTTCAATGACAAATGAAAGAAATCAGTGACAAATCTGCTGATAACCAATCAGAAGCAAGGATTTCAGTAGCTTATATACTGTCATTTGTCACTGATGACAAGTTTTGTGAAACGGCCCTGGTTTATATTTGAAGGCTACACTGTTTAGCAACATGAACTAGATTTTATCCACACAAGTCGCCATGATCTAACTAACAAACTTCTACAGCACTAAATAAATCTCTAGAACATCCATGTGATGTGCAAATCTGATTGATACGAAGCAGATATGGTAACACAAAACAACAAAGTTGTCTGATTCTTGATAGTGGTGGATACTTCAAAAAATTGTTGAAAATAAATTAATAGTTGAAAATAAAATAATGGCTGAACAAACGACTGTTTCATCATTGTCCATTGATTTAAATTGTCTGTACCCTCAAACTGCAGGATAATAATGTTTTTCTGTCATCATTGTGCAACTTCCCAACAGTAAATAAGTACAGTGTACATCAGTATAAACAGACACGTATGTATTAACTACATACAGGCAGGCACTCATTCCCATCAATTAATGTGTGATTTAATCACTCCTCATACATCATTAAAATTCCATCCTTCAACTAATAGCTTTATCCTCTAGAGCCTTAGAATGTCTGTGAGAAATTATTTCTTTCTTGACCTCTAGACAAAGTTCTGAGTGAAATGACATGTACATGTATAACATAGCTGTAGCACCAATAAGTACAGCTGTTCTTTTCTCGTTTACATTCATCATAGACCTCTGTTTAACTCATTATAATCTGAATCTATGATATTCACACAACAGAAATGATGAAGATATGGTATTTATATGCACATGTAGCTCTTCTGTGTATTAAAATCTGTCAGACTCAGAGAGTCCTTTTTATGGTACCCATCTGTAATAAATTCCTAAAACAAACTGGTTTATGATACCTGGAAGTCCCCCTATTGATCCTTATCTGATTGCTTGGATATATCCTACAGTATCTCAGCACACATAAACATTGTTCGAGAGGTCTTGTAGGCCTACATGTGATATGCATCTCGCTAGTACATTGTACATGTACTTAACAGGGAAGAAGATCCAGTACACATACACTGTAGAAGGCCACCAAACCCTTCAAAACGATCTACTTGGATTTCAAAACCCGTTCGAATAAAGAACTATCTTTGACAGTCTCTACAACCAAGTGACACGGTGGATTGAACTTGATTTGATTATAACCCAAGACTCCATCATCCGTTGGGAGGTACAGCTGATAAAACTTGTGTAACCCCTCCTACCTGGGGCCTGTTCTCTCAAAGACCTTGAAGGGGTCAATGCAGGGCCAGATCCTGCGTCCTCCTGCACTGGACCGGGATTGTGTAGTGGCTCCAGAAGAAGAACTTGGGTCAGTCTCTTAGAAAGTTCCATCGAACTGAGCTTGTTCATGAGGTTCTTTACCAGAATACATTTATTTTTGTATACAAGGTACCGAGTACCATGTGAGACAACCTATAGTGTAAACTCCTAGACGGAACAAACAAGATCGTAGGTCATACAAGAGCGACGTCGTAGATTAACGATGAGAGCCAAACTCATGTTTATATCTTTGGAATGTTTACTTACCATAATGTTACCCACATGTAACTCTGCATGACACTAGATATCAAGGGCTAGTTTTCAGGAGGGGGAAAGGAGGAGGGGGGGGGGGGGTCGGACAGAGAATCATTGGCCTGTAGCTGTTACTTGAACGCGAGTTGACAAATCAGGGGGTACACGTCCAAGAATCCAGAATCCATGGCATCCTAGATGTAAATAGTCACTCTAACATTTTTGGTATTATCTCCATCAGTTTCTACATCATCACAAAGTCCTAGGAGAGAGATTCCAGGTAGGTACGCAAGTCCCTAGATTACCCCGCCAAGGTGGAGGCCAACCAGGACTACGACTAGGACTATGGTGAAGACAACGGCTAAGAGTAGGATCTTCATTCTTATGTTCTGCCACCAATACTTGTTGCTAACTTTCGCAGCCGTCTTCTGAAATGTCCTCGCCTAATCACAAGAAAATAAGAAAGAAATAGGATGAGTATTACCATCAGAGTATGAAAATAAAGTAGACTACCATGTAGCTTGGTTAAAGCTACGGTAATAATATGATTACAAGGCTTTCAGGGAGAACGGTATCAAAGCTCGTCTGTACTAGTTTGGCTAGGGCAGAGCTGCCAACCTCCAGAACAGAAAATCAGTAACCATAAGGCTCAAAATCTGTAATTTGGGGAATAAATCAGTAATTTCCTATGCGGCGCCATGAATCTTAAAAGAATGGCAAGCGGACGCATGCGCGCATGATTATCCGAAATTTGTTGTGATTTTACTCCCACAAAGTTGCCAAATATTGATTTTCAGTTCATCACAACACATAAGTTTTCAATGAAAAATTGGCTTCTATTAAGAGAATACTTGATAATTTTCCATCTTTCTCATGCAGCGAGTGCTGGATGGCCACCATGCTGTACAGCACTTGCTACGATAGATCCCTATGCGCAAAAAAAAAAAAAAAAAAAAAAAAAAAAAAAATCCATAATTTTTAGACAACATTCCGTACTGCCGTAATGGTCGTTAATTTCCGTACCAATTACGGGAAATCCGTACTAGTTGGCAGCTCTGCTAGGGAGATTAGACCTGCCTGCAAGGTCACTGACAGGTAGTTATCTCATCAAACCAGCTCTCAATTAACATAAGAAAAAGGGGATTGGGGGACCAACGGTCACCGATTAGGCATTGTTTGCTATATAGAGGGGGCAAGTAGCTATAAGTAGTGCAGTAGGGCTTTAATACCGGTGAAGCTCCTCTGGGAAAAAAAGAGAGATCATGATCATCATGACTTACGCTTGCTTCTAGATCTTCTGTTTTGACGAGAAGATCATCGAGTTTCTCTCCTCTGCTTAGGACCTTGTCAATGTTCTGTGTCATGATGTCCTTCACCTCATCCACCTGATCCTGAAGAACGGCCATCTTGTCATTTCCACCTCCTTTCAAGTTAGAAAAGTGGTCCTATACAAAGAGAAAAGAAATCAACTGTAACTTTATTTCACTTTCTTCTAATGTATTGCTAGGTGAGAGTACTTTAAAGGTAATACAAAGTTTTGGTATGGGGTCATGAATTTGGTTCAAATGAACATATTGGAAGCATATGCGATCCTACAATATTCAGTAATCGTTGTCGCGGTTGAAATTGAGTGTAAAGTTATGAAATTGTAAATAATAGACTCTTCATATTTTATAGCTCCCTCTCAAGGTCAAGATATTAATTGAGCCATAAAGCAATGTTTTTTGACTAAAATCGACCGATTGACTATTTGCGTTTAGAAATTATATATCGCAACTACATATTCTGAGATTTTCATGGACGCAGCTACAATTGAATGTCCATAAGCACTATTTGAAATTTATCAAAATTTATTATATACCTCATACATAGGTTGTCATTCACTGATTGGTCAAAACTATATCACATGACAAGGAGCATTTTGATCTATCATTGCGTCAGAGGGTTTGATAGCTACTATCAAACCCTATGCTAGAACTCCTAACCCCTCCCGCGACTTTTGCACACACACAGCATACAAGATTTCAAATGCGCGCTCAAGCCATGCAATTTACGCTGGGCCGCAGTAACTGCATTACCTTACTGCAGTACAAAACATGTACAGTATATATTGGATTTTCGTATGTTGGATTTCTTTTAGCGTTGGATATTTGGAATTATATACCTCATACATAGATTGTCATTCACTGATTGGTCAAAACTATATCACATGTCAAGGAGCATTTCGATCTATCAAGTATCATTACGTCAGAGGGTTTGATAGCTACTATCAAACCCGGGATAGGACCCCTAACCCCTCCCGCGACTTAGTTGCGCACACACATTTTTTGAGTTGCTAGGCTACCGCAATCGCGCGGTTACGCGCAGCGCGTAGGAATCCAATACTCTTGCCTTGGACTTGATGTTGGATTTTTCTTATTCTGGTGAGTAATTCCTCTTGATCTAGTTTCCTGTTTTTTAGTGCTAGATCTAGACCTACAGCTAGACCTAATCATGAATCAATAAAAAGGATGAGGTATATAAAACAAATATGGACTGCTCTGTAATCGGATGATGGTGGGAACTACCACTCCCTCGGTGGTGTTCATACCACCTTGGGAGTGATAGTTCCCATCATCATCCTCATGAGCAGTCAATATTTGTATACCGTTTTGAGCTTCAAAATACTGTAAATATATTACTGTGATGAGCATATAGACTCTTGATATTAGATTTATTTTCTAGACCTATTTATGAATCAATGAAAAGGATGAGGTATATAAAACAGATAATGGACTGCTCTGTAATCGGATGGTGGAGGAAATTATCACTCCCTCGGTGGTGTTCATACCGGCCCTTCTATCACCCCTCGGCTTCGCCTCGGGGTTGATAGAAGGGCCGGTGTGAACACCACCTTGGGAGTGATAATTCCCACCATCATCCTCATGAGCAGTCAATATTTTTATACCGGGAGCACCGGTAAATTTTGATATTCAATTTTACTTGAAAGCAGAAGTGTTTTAGGGACTAAATTTTCTAGTACTTATGATACATCCACAGGGGCATCCAAATATATCAAAATTGTAAAGAATCACTATCCAGCCAATTTTCAAAATTTCCAGCCCCCACAGACTTGCTTTTCACTTTTCACTTTGAATGGAACAGAGGGGGTCCCCTTATTAATGTCTCCACTGCTTACCATTTCCTGGCCTAGGACTGAGCTGAAATCTCTATCCAGCTCCATCTCTCCTGCATGATGGACCCTCTGAGCCAGACTGCAGTTAGCCACCTTGGTCATGATCTCCATGATGAAGGCATACGCTGTCTGCTTCCTGAACTCAACCGTCGTGGCACACATGTAACAGATGCGGTCCTTGATCACGACATGAAACAGGTAGCTGGAAGAGAAGAAGATTGAGTCTCTGGTATTAA
The DNA here is from genome assembly GCA_035222895.1 of Strongylocentrotus droebachiensis. NCBI lineage: Eukaryota > Metazoa > Echinodermata > Echinoidea > Camarodonta > Strongylocentrotidae > Strongylocentrotus > Strongylocentrotus droebachiensis. The sequence continues at coordinate 44,778 of JAVYIG010010474.1, read as the reverse complement.
TCTTCCACACAGGAATGATACATGATAGGAGATAACTAACCCTCAGCAGAGAGATGTTTTAGTTTTACCATTTTCGCAACAGGCATTCCACATTTTGTGGTTTGGCTCAACATAGTTGATTCAGAGCACTAAAAATTAATACCAGGTACACAAGAAAAAAAGGGCAAACATTCTGCACACATAAACTATGATAAACTAGCCCCCAAATCTGATCAGATCGTCTCCCTATGGTGATACATATTACCGTAATTAATGTTGTATAAACCGCCCTCGTGTATTAACCGCACCCCTCTTTTTCGCCGGGTCCGTGTTAAAAAACCCACGCAGGAAGGCCTTTCATTTTTTTAACTGCGAGGTGCAGCTAAATGTGTAAGATCATTAATGTAAATTTAAAAAAACAGTAAAGGACCTAGGATAGGACCTTGTGGTACACCATGTAATAGAAGAAAAATTGGAGGAATTATTATTTGGTGTACCGTGTATAAAGCGCACCCCCGACTTTGAATTTTTTTCGGCGGCAAAAAGGTGCGGTTTATACACCGTTAATTACGGTATCATCAAATTTGAGCCTCATATCTCTAGTGGTTCTTGAAATATTGCGATAACGAGGCGAATATTTGGAATTTCAGAAGATGACCTCTGACCTTTGACCTACTAACCCAAAATCTAATCAGATCATCTTCCTAAAGTAATACGTATTATCAATAAGTTTGAGCCTTATATCTCCAGTGGTTCTTCTTGAGAATAATAACGAGGCCAATACCTGGAATTGCATAAGTTGACCTCTGACCTAGTTACTCAAAAGTCTATTCAGATTGTCTTCCTATGGTGATACATACTATCATCAAGTTTGAAGTTCATAACGCAAGTGGTTCTTTAGATATCGCGATAATGAGGAGGCGGGCACACGAACGGACAGACTGATAACCCGAAAAACATAATGGTGGGCAGAGGCATAACAATGCACAGGTGCAACATTTATGGAAACTTTGTCCAATATTGCGCAAGATTATCTTGCCCGATCGGCAGGCATATACAAAGCACCCGATTATCTGCTAATGGCCCGGTCCCACTGGCCCATGGACACAAAACGTATGCATAAAGGACACAGCGGACGAGCAAAAATTCGCTCCAGAAATGGACAAAATTGGCGAAAACAGAACGGAAAATAACGGACGTGGGTAGTATGTAGCGGCGATGTTAAACGGATGTTCATCGGAAGCCTAGAGGATGAAAGCGGATGGAAGTGGATGACAGCTTTGAATACTTTATATACGAGATGCATACGCTTACATCCTTTCTGCTCGATGGATAGAGCGTATGAAACACGTACGCAATGAGTACACAACGGATGCATAGCGTTTTCCAACGGATGGCAAGATTTTTTTACGTTTTACATCCTCTTTGCATCCGTAAGTGCAGTAGAATCGGGCCTTAACCAAGAAATGAAGCTCGTGGACAGTTTTAACACATTCAATATAAGTTTCTGCTCTACTTACTCAGATGATGTATAGACAGACTTGTAGTTATCATGAGATGCTAGGTTCTGCATCATGGAACCAACCACTTGTTGGAAGTTATGCTCATAGCTCTTAGACACCTCCACCAAGATGGTGGTCCCTCTAGCGATGCAGCTGTACAGGATCGTCATGGTAACGGATGATTATTGAGCTTTGGTCCAGGGAAGAGTACTAAGGATGGAATGGTTGTTTGATGTGAGTTTACTTGAGTCGCTGCAATGTGATCTGATGGGTTGGTTGTGTACCTATAGATTTATGAAAGAGAAGAAAGAGAACAGTAATAAATATTATTATCTATAAAATGTAAGGCTTCCAAGTGGTTATATAAATCAGTGTATTCAATATCTTTAGCGGAGTACCTGGATGACTGACCAATATTGTTTTCGTATTGCTCAGTTATCCAGGAACTTCAACTATTGATATCGATATCACACAAAAAAAGCCATATAAAGTCAAATTTTGTTATTTCGCTACATAGTCAGCCTGAAATTGATAATAATAATATTATATGGCTTTGTTTTTGTGTGATATGAGAATATATTGCTCTCGCTATGGCAATATTGGACTCGTCTCTGACTCTTTCAATATTGTCATAGCTGAAGCAATATATTCTTGTATCACACTCAAAGCCATCCAATATTATATAAATATTGGCTACTTGCATAGTGATCATGTCTGTCATGTTATGACACTTGTGGCACTTTACAACCCTGATTGAAGCTAAGCAGCAAAATATATACTGCTAGTGCTCTACACGGAGCATTGGGGGTGTCTACATGTACCTGGGTGGAGAGTGGTAACCATGGATTAATGCCTAGCTGGGATTTGAACCCTTCTCAACCTTTAGATTGAAAGTCAATTAAGGGAACCACTAAACCACAGCACCTCCACATGAAAAGAAAGGTGGTCTTACAAAAGGTTGTTTCTTCTTTCAGATTGTTGATTCTATGAGGTCCCACCATCCACATGGTCGGGTTAGCAGGACCTGATGGAATGATCAGTGCGTGTGTTCTGTTATGACATCACCTAGATATCTAACACATACTACAGTGTACAATATACATCTGGAGTTAAAATCAATTATATCGATAGTATATCGGATAGTTTGTTTTACCTGACTGGTAAGAAAGCATGTGCATGCTTGTAGTAAGTAACCAGGGAACGGACAGCTTTAAGCCCTCTCCAAGGGACTTGGTAATGAGGATTAATGCTTTTACCAATGCCTTTACCAAAGGGGATACCAAAGGGGATACCAAAGCGCACTAGCACATCAACTTGGTTTCGCACCCAGAACCTCCGGGTTATGAAACCATTGCTCTACCACTGAGCCATCGCGCCTCATTCAAATGTATTTGTACAATCAATAGTATTAACTTGCATTCAGTTTTATGTTAACTATAGAAAGAAGCAATTATTGCATGGTAAGTTACAATTAATTGGAGGGAGAATGGAGAGACAACAAATTTTACAATTGACTATAAAGTTACAGTCCCCTGTTGATTATAATGGTTACCGGGTAATGCTGGAAGCAGATCCATAAGACCTGGAGTTTAACATCATTTGACTTTACTCAGAGACTGACAAAACTAGATACCGGTATACTTTTTATTGATTAACCATAAACCATTTATAATTTGTTTTAATTGTAACGATTATAAATAATACAGCTGAAATACCATATGTAGACAGTAAGCCTGTACATGTACAATTTGTAGCCTACTGGGATATTACCGGTATGATGTGAAAATGGTGCTTCATTGTGTATCGTTGTTGCTAGGATGCAAATCTTTTTCCTGAATTGCAGAATAAATATGGTTCAACAGTGACCTTACGTACATACACATGTATGCCTGGTTTGCTCCAATCAATCATATCAGGTATCCTTTAATCTACCATTCAAATATTAAATTATATAAATTTATATTTGAATTTCCTGTGTTTTTTTCATAACAATTTTAATTTAATCAAATAGCCCTGAAAAGAAAGGAAATGTGTTGTACACACTCCTTAAGGTGGAGAGAAAATGAATAAGAATTAAATGGGTGAGAACAGACAAAATAAATGAAAATAGAAAGCTAAAAATATGGTGAGAGGGTGTGTGTGTGTGTGTACATGTATGTGAGAGAGAGGGGGGAGGGAGAGAGATAGAGAAAGGGGTGTGAGAAAGAGAGGGAAGAGAGAGGGAGAGAGGGAAGAGAGAGGGAGGGAGGAGGAGAGAGAGAGTGGGAGGGGGAGAGAGAGGGGGGACAAGAGAGAGAGAGAGAGGGGGACGAGAGAGAGAGAGAGAGAGAGAGAGAGGGGGATGAGAGAGAGAGAGGATGAGAGAGGAGGATGAGAGAGAGAGGAGGATGAGAGAGAGAGAGAGAGGGAGAGAGATAGAGAGGGAGAGAGAGGGGGAGGACGAGAGAGAGAGAGGGGGAGAGAGAGAGAGAGGGAGAGAGAGAATGAGGAGAGGAGATGCAGAGATGGAGGAATACTGAGTAACTTGTTGGAAATAGTAGACTGATATTAAAGACAAATTAACAAAACAAGGGAATATGCTAATGTATTCCAACATCCACGAAATGTACAATCTTCTAAATGATGTTTTTTACATTTAACAAATCAACGGACCATAACAGATTAGATTTCAAGGTGCTGCTTAACACGTTCTAGACTTCTAGTTATTAGACTTCACTGTGAAAATGATATTCCACTTGAAGCAACTACATGTATCACCGGGCACAAATGCACGTGTGTACATATAGTGAGATACACTGTACATGTACATGTAGGTCTGTTCATATTAGTACTGGAGAGAGAAGTAACATTAGATTTTAAAGACAGATTGTCAGAGAATCATATGCTGTTGTTCTTGTTGTTGCTGCTGCTTTATTTTAAATGGTAAATAAAATTTAGAAATTAATATTAACACACGTTTCTGCATTTACCATGTCTATACATGTACATTCTAACCTACTGTACATTTCTAGGGCTTTACAGGCGATTTGTTTTTTTCCCTCGCCTTTAAAAAATATATATTTATATGTATACAAATGAAACACTCACATCTACTTTTGAATGTGTATAATATACATGTACTGTACATCTAGGACGTTCGAGAAGTTTCATAGTTACGGGAAGAAATATAACACCCTACTGTAGCTGGTGCCAAAATGGGGTTAGGCAAAAGGCCAGAATTTTTTTAATATCCTGTGGTATTTAACTTACCGGTATATTTTAGAAAGATCCTAAAAATATTTTTGGCTAACTATAAGTCCAACATATGAAATCTAATGAATTGATGATATATCGAGTATTGAAAATGTTTATATGTGGCGGATATGTGCACTACGGTTACAAACATGTTCTGCCTCTTGTTACATCATGCATGGTCCGTGTTTAGCATTGGCAGTTCTTTATCCATCTTCCCCATTGCAATTTAAAGGGATTGGATATCTTTGCCTCAGAATCCTTGATTTAGCTCATGCTGCAATCATAATTATAAACATTTAGTTCAGTCAGGAATCCCATGGGTGGTATTACGGTAGCGCATACTAAGTTAGGGCGTACTAAGTTAGTCCACACTTTTATGGAGTGCCTGTTGCCAACTCATTTACCCTGTACAGATTTTTTTAATCCTCCAATGAAAAGTGTCCAAAAAATTAATTTTGCAATGAAATGGGAAGAAAAAGATAATATGAGTATGAACTGAATTTCAACAAAGTCTTTGGTAGATTACCTTTGTCATGAATATTGAAGGAGGAAGATGACACCTAGCATTCCATAGAAGTGTGAACTAAAATTCCTGTTTAGTCTGGACTTAGTCCCGGCTTAACTTATGAGAATACCACCCCATGACTTTTGCAAGCCAATCACCTGTCTGATTATCAAGATAATTATGATTGGAGTTTGAAATTTCTTTTATAACACTACAGTCTATTGGGGAAACTTATTTCTAATAAAAACATTCTTTCTTTCTCTTTCTCTTTCTCTTTCTCTTTCTCTTTCTCTTTCTCTTTCTCTTTCTCTTTCTCTCTCTCTCTATCACTCCCTGACATGTGCAAAACCATTTTCTCAAAAATTTGGACACTACATTTACATGATTAGGGCAGACTGACAATGAAAATATATTGTTGAAAACTCTGTAAAAATATAATTCACTTTCGATTTTGAACATTTGTTATTACTTAAAACCTTCAATAATGAATAGCAGAATATCAGCAGAGATTTTCATTAATCATCACTGTGTCGGATTAATTAATTAAATCCACCGTTTTGACATCGATACTCGGTGACAAACTGGCTTTCCTTACACTTCATGGCATGCATGCAAATAAGAAATAAATTATTGTACAGCATATATTAATTATATTCTATACTTACTCACGGAGCGACAGGAAGTTTACCATTAGCAAATACCAGATGCATACATGCCGAAAACAGATGGAATTCATTTTCACCGAATAAACAATACGAAATTTGACAAATATATTAAACATGGTGTTACTTTGAATTAAACGGTGACTGAGTATTATGAGATTTAAAAACATAATAAGCAAATCTATTAGAGTACAGGTAATGTAAGCCTACCAATCAAGAATCTATTTTTGAAGCTTACTTCTTTTTAAAACAACATTTAAAGCTTAATACTTGCATGTTTTTATTGATGCTAGAAAAATGACAAGACTATTCATTTCATATTGTCCCCAAATGTGATAATGTAATACCACACCACACCATGGGCATGCACAACAAGACATCATCATACACTCACCTGCACGTTATTAAACCTCCATTAATAAAGCTTGTACTGCATAATATATATCGCCTCAATATCCCACAGATTGCTGTAATATCCAACGCCTTGTTGACAGATGGAACCGGCTGAGCATGTGAGCATGTGAGCCGGCCGAGCTGTGCACGAGTCAGGAAGAGTCGGTCGGTCGTCACAGAGTCAATTGATCGATGGCAACCAAAGCGAAGTGGAACTTCCTTCTCTTGGCTTGGCTAGCCAAGTGCTCATGAATCATCTATCACAAGGGATTGAGAAACATGGTTTAATGCGTCGTTAAAGGATCTTTTTAATAATTACTAATGTGTCCGGGTTGTCATTAGGGTATAAGCTGTCGTATATAAGTTACACTAGGGGTGTTCACACCTACAGAAAAAAGCGAGATTTAAAAATCGATTTTTGCATCCGATCCAAAAACTTTTTTTTTTTTTTTTTAGTGTGTGGACAGTATACTTATCTAACCTTCGCGGTAAGTCTTGAGATTTTTCAGAATAATCGATGTGTGTGTGAATGGTATTGAGAATCGAAAATCGATTGATTTAATCCCTGGATTCCAAGTGTGCATACATCGTCAAGATTCACGCATGCGCAGATCGGACATTCTTGCCATCCAGCGGGAATTCTCCGTGTGTGAATGGTCGCCCAAAAAATTAATCTTTGCATCGCGATCCAATTCGCACTAAATTGACATGTGTGAACAGTCGCAAAAAAAATAATCTTTGCATCGCGATCCAAATCACAATAATTGTTATGTGTGAACGGGTCTATTGCAACTTGAAATGGAAAGCACTTTACATAACGCATTATAATGGTAGAAAGTGTACATTAATTATATCAAGTGCTGGACAAACATAATTTTTGCATTTTAATTCCACATGCGTGATGTACATGTAGTATAATATCATTAGGGAACTTTGTTCATACTTTTACATGGATATTTATGCTCTGATTTGAGGGTCATAAATCATGAATAATTACACAAATTGCTGATTTCTTTTCATTGGTCAATTTTCTTAGAACTTGCTGGGGTAAAATTCTTACATTCTTAAGCCCCCCAAAACAGTTTATCTACATGTACTTTCCTGAACACTTTAAAATATACATGTACATGTACATGTAGAAACTTAAAAATCCAGAAAATGGTTTAAAACATATGTTAACGAATTGAAAGAGAAATGAACTTAAAGGCAAATCAAACTTCTTCTTTTTTTTAACAGAAACAGACAAAAAAAAAGAAATATGGCTTTGTAAGATTTGTTTAATCAATGTTTAAAAAAAAAGATTTTCCTTTCAAAGTAACTTTCAAAGTAATTCAGACAAAGAAAAAATGAAAAAACAAGGCACTGTAGCCTCACCCAGAATAACTCCAAAAAGGGAAGGATGGGCTTTTTTCCCAGGCCCTAGGAGAACATACAAAATGTAACACCTCTAAAGGTGAATAGAATTGCAAAAAGAATTAGCTTCATTAAGAGATCAAAGTCCACAGTGGAGTGGGGCTCATATATTTTACTGTATTAATATTCAATCCCTATTTCCTCTTTAAGTAACCAAGCTTGTCTATGTACTTTACATGTACACTGTACATGTATACGTATGTAAATTAACACTCATACAGTTTTGGACATTGCCACAAAAGTTTTTACCTGTTTTATTTTACTGTCTTTGTCAGAAACAAGTTTATAATTCATGGCAGTTCTTTTCATTGCCCATCTAAAGATCTTTAAAATGTTAAGGCCAAGTAACACAATTTCTGTGTTTCTCGTCCACCCCTGCACAAATTTCTGGTGCTCCTTCAATATTTGTGTTATTTGTTATTTTCAAAAATTCCTTTTTTTTTTTCTTGATCATAGTTTGAACGTTGCACAATGATTTAAAGAACAATCCTATACTGCTGTGTCACTGTGTTTTGTTTGTAATACATAGTTATTTACCACAAGCTATTAAACTTGTTGCACTGTATGGTATCAAACCTTTAGTTTAATACTGTACTGCATGTGCATGTATTTAGTGCTTAATTGTCTGTGGTCTGTGAAAGAGAGACAAAATCATTCAATTTCTGATTTGACAAACTGAAGAAAAACCTATGTAATAAAATATCATCCACTTTACTATATAGATACAATTGTATGATCAAAAGCTTCGTCTCAGCAGCCATTTTATAAATGACAGCCATCTTGAAAAAAATAACCCCCAAAACAATAAAATAATAACAATAGTAAGGGCCTTCCTGACTGATTTGTTTTTAAAGTCTGGACGAGAAACACAATATTTGTTTTACTTGGCCTAATACAAACATTGCTTGGAGAGTATCAAGTATTGACATGCAAGTTAAAGATAAACTTTAGTACTGGTAATGCGATTGCATTGTGAAAGAAAAGGTGTGAAAGGATCAGAAACAGTTGATCATGGAGCATGTAAGTATTGGTGTGCACTGCAAGGTTCTGGAGTCATCAAAATCATAATAAATTTGACCGAGTCTTGGTAAAGTAACAAACACTCACATAGAAAGCTATATATGGGATAACACACATGGTGTCGGGGATGGTACTACCTTGGTTTCCTTGTCTTTCTATGCTCATTACTCAGCCAGTATACATTTTCTTCCAAAATTGTTTGGCACATGTCATTTATTTGTAATCTTGAACATTCAGTGTAAGTTTCGTTTGATTCTGTGAGAATTAATTTCTTTTTTTTTACCAGTACTGGAGTTTATCTTTAACTCCCAAAATAAGCTACAATAATGATGATGATGACGACGACAACGATAATGATGATGGTGGTGATGGTGGTGGTGGTGGTGATAATGATGATGATGATGATGATGATAATAATGATGATAATGATGATGGTGGTGGTGGTGGTGGTGATAATGATAATGATGATGATAATGATGATGATGATAATGATGATACTGATGATAATGATGATAATGATGATGATGATGATGATGATGATGATGGTAATACGAGTAATACTTCTACTAATGCTTATAATACTTAATAATGGTTCATTTATTCAGAAATATACAATCCAACCCAGGGGCCAGGGGGCTGAAGTGTGCAATATTTTAAAAGGATCTTTAGAATAAATTTAATAATTTAATAATATAATAGAATCATAGCAATAATAAGGCATTAATTTATAAGATCTCTTTATGCAGCTGTGAATTACACATGAACATAATACCCACATATTTGTCTTCCATTGCATGGGTTGTATACAGTCGGTGAAGGTATAATGTAATTGTAATGAAAAGGATATTACATTTACATGTACCACATACTGTAAAGAAAGGCGAGGCACTCATGTTCATGTTCATGTTCATGTACATGCCTCTATAACTGCCATACATTTGGAGAAGACAGGTGGTAGGGACTAGGGAGAGAGAGACAGAGAGAGACAGAGAGAGACAGAGAGAGAAAGAGAGAAAGAGAGGGAGAGAGACAGACACAGAGAGAGAGAAAGAGAGAGAGACTGAGAGACAGAGAGAGAGACAAACAGAGAGAGATACAGACAGACAGAGAGACAAGCAGAGAGAGACAGATAAAGAGAGAGAGAGAGACAGAGAGAAAGAGAGACAGAGAGCCAGTCAGCGGGAAAAACGGAGATAGAAAGATACAGACAGAAAGATAGGATGACAGAGAGAGATCAAGAGAGTGAAAGAGGTGAGAGAGAGGGGGGGTTTATAGTGAGAGTACCGGTACTGGGATTAAGTACTGGGATTAAAAGGGGGAGACAAATATTTCGAAAGAACAATCAAATTCATAGCTATAATACAAGGCAGGCAACTGCACTTCATATTCCACGTGTAAGAACTGCTTTTGCTCTGAAGACGCTGGCTTGTACTGGTCCCAAGTTTTGGAACTCACTCCCTATCAATGTAACTAGATCTGTCAGTGTCTTTGGTTTTAAACGCAAATTGAAATTACATTTATTGAGTAACTATGTCGACAATTAACGTAAAAATTATATCACCAGAAATGATATTAGGAAATAATTTATCAATTGTTATTGATAACGTGCATTATCTTTTTGTTATGTTTGATTATTCAATATAAATGTCAGCATTTCACATTCTCTCACCCCCCCCCCCCCCCCTCCTCTCTTCTATTTTTTTCTTTTTCTTTACACCTAATACCATTTTCCCCTATATACATATAACTTTCTTCTTTCTCTGTTTTTTTCTCTGTTTTGTTGTTTTTCTCGTTCCAGTTTGCTTTTTTCCTCTTGATCCCTTTGTATATATTTTCATCCTCTCCTTTTCACAAGCTATCCCTTTTGTAAATATTTCCCCCATATTTAATCATGTGTAGTTTTTGATAACTTTGAAACATTTTTAAAAGTGAAACATTAATGGATTATGTTATATGGGGACCTTCTAAGGTCTCCACTTTCTTTCATTTGGATTATATATCGACTTAAAATTGCACTTAAATTGTTTTTTCTTATGCTGTTTTTTGTTCTATTATTATATGTAAAAATGTTGTGAAAGAAAGAAATAAAATGAACCTTGAAAAAAAATGAACCTAGATAGATTGAGAGTGGAAGGGGAAAGAGACAGACAAACAGAGAGAGAGGGAGAGAGAGATAAATAGAGAAGAGGTAAGGATGATGAGAAGAATAAAGAAACAAAATAGGTTGTCATTAACAGACAACATTATAAAACAGAAGAATACACATGTACAGTGTACATCAGCAAAGTCACTATTCCAAGATAATGATGAGACATAATATGTTATGAAATATATTTGCAAAAACAAAGTACATGAATCAAGCCAATATTTCAAAGGATTCAATTTTTGAGCTAAACATGACTGTCACAATACCAAAACAAATGTGATTAATAACTTGTGATCAAAAGGCAAAGGGGTACCCAAGTAATTAACTGAGGAAAAACAAATATTCATATATCAATAATGAAAGGGATGATTGCACACACAATGTCAAGGATGAAAATTATGATTATATTGGAAGAAAAAACTGAAGAAATGATAGAAATGATAAAAACTAAAGAAAATTCACAAAAAATCTGATTTTTCGCGACGATTAGCCTCAATAACAGGAAAATGCAATCAATTCAACTCACCCATGTTGGAAAAATATTTTTAAAATTTAAATCATCTAACGCGACTCTACTGAATTTCAAATGATCCGCGTTGTGCTAGTGCTGCAATTCTGTAGCAGATGAGGTACATTATTGTCTCGTTGGCAAGCCGGAACTCCGGGCAGGGCAACTCCCTCTGTCCGTTGTTGTATGACCATCCGGCCCCACGCAACCATACGATTCACCTAGGCTCCGCAGATAACTGCATTTTTCAGATCTTTCATTACAAAATGGCATGTACTGTGAATTACCATATACTGAATGTATATTTTCTAATACATAAGTTAAAGTAAAAAGAAATGTAATAAAAAGGTAAGGCCGAGAGTCTACTCACCAAATTTGAGTCCACCCACTTCACGAAACGTTGTAAAGAATTTATCACTAGGTGGCGCTCTTCACTTCTATGATTTCAGTCTAGGTGTGGATCATGGCGTGTTGAAATAGATTTATGTAGATGACTTGTATAGTAAGTTTACAAAGTCAGTCGACCATTCCTTGTACAGAGCTCCATGCAGAGAGAGATATCTTCGAGGGAAATAAGTCACAACAATCACTGCTGATAGGCTATATGCCAAATAATTATACAGTGCGACGGTCCCAGAAAAAACGAAACCGAGAATTATCGATGTTTTATCATAACTTAGTCACATTTATAATTACTAAATGACACATTATTTGGAAAGCTTAGATCCTCCTCTTTCATCTGATGCAACTCATATGATGCATATTTCACGCATGAGTGATTAAAATGAATTTGAAGAGAGGAAACCAAAAAGTCATTTGGCGGACGGTATCTGAATTTCAAGAAGAAACTCACATTTCTAGAAAGTTGAGATTCTGCCCTTTCATAATGACACCTCAATCAGGAAAATTGAGCAAGGAATGACAAAGTTCTGTTTGTTTAAAGTAGTGCTTGCATTTCCATTATTTTATCGAACGAATTCGTTTTCACTGGGTGCCTGCCATAACAACATGCAGAATTGACAACAGATCAGACTTAACTCCGCTTCGTTGACAATCAGCCATGCATGAAATCTTTCGTCACCTCCTGATAAACTGTTCTTTACATCTATGATGAATGCCCCTTTTTACCTTCGATAACTGCCCCTGATATATTTACATGTGCCCCTTTTCCTATCTATTAAATGCTCTTCCGTCTTGAAAGTGCCCCTTCCCCTTCTTATAATTACCCCTTTTCATCTCTGATTGATGCCCCTTTTAAAATCTGATTGATGCCCCTTTTCTTTCAACAAATTCACATTTTCCTTTATTATAAGCGCTCCTTTTTTGCATTCTCATAACCCTTTTCATATCCAGTTATTTCCCTTTTTCAGGTGCGATAAGTGTACCTTTTAATCTCTGATAATTTCCCTTTTAACAATGATACGTGCCACTTAATAAGGGACCTGTCACCTTTTCATAAATTCCCATGTCAAAATAATTATGATGGGTGCCCCTTTTCCGTCGACAACTGCCCGTTTCCCATTCTCATAAGTACCCTTTTTCATCCCTGATGAGTGCCTCTTTCCAGGTGTAAGAACATGTATATGGGCGTCATAATGCTTCAAAATCAACTTGACTTCAAACAAACAAATTAGAACAGTCAAAAACAATCAAACGACGGTGCGAAAGAAGGACACATTTTTAAAAAGACAAAGGTCAGTCGACCCCAGGGGGGGGGGGGGGGCATCTCCCAAAAAGGTAAAATTACGTTAAAACATGTAAAAATACACTTTTTCCCAGGCCCCCCCCCCCCCAAGGCCGCGTCCAATTTATATAAAACACCACTTTATACGCGTTTTCTTGGTCACGCATGCTTACAGTATTTATATTTGACTGAGACCCCCGGACAAAAAGTGTTGCTTAATGACGAAAGGATTGTGCTCGTAACATCATATACGACAAAACAGTTATCCCCCGGTTAAGATCTATTATTCTCCTCCCATCCCGGTAATAATCGAATCTTGAACTAAGTTTTGATCTTGAACTTGAACTTTATTTTCCACTTTAAATCAAAGGATCAACACAAACACAAAAATCACATAACGTTGAGATACACATATTGATAAACATAATGAAAGTTCATACAAATATCATATGGTTAAAAAGTAATACATTTTACACAATAAAATAAAACGTTACTAAAAATACACACATTTTTAGAAGTAGATAAATTCTCAGTACGTATAATATAACTTAAAATTGACAATCCAATCCAAATTTACTCAAGCATTAAGTCCATTTTCTGCTGCCAGGTCAGGAAAGCTGAATGGATTCTTACTCAACTGCATGTCCACTCATTTGGACCGACTTCATTAAGGCCATTTAAAAAATATATATACATGTTTAGCGTCCCCGCCCGCTTCCTTTTTGGGGGCCGCCTCCTATTTTTTTTTTTTTTTTTTTAAAATTTGTTGTTGTTGTTGATTTTTGTTGATTTTTTTTTTTTTTTAAACAAAAAAAAACATGAAAAACACCGCTAAAATGTATCAATTTCTGATTTTAAAAAAATGTCAGCGGCCATCTTGAAAAATAGCCCCGACTGTCGGTGAAAATGTACCGAGCGGCCATTTTGAGCGGGCATTTTGAACGAAAAAAAAAAGGGCCTCCTCCTTCCTATTTTTCGAAAAAACAGGACGCTAAACATGTTTTTTTTTTAATTTGGCCTAAGCATGTTTCATTTTACTTGTTCTGTGGCATACATCATATTATTGTGCATGCATGAGCTGTCGTATTAAAAAGGATTTTGTGAATTTTTGTGTGGTGTTTTTCTTTTATTCTCGAAAACAGTTACGTTTCTTCCCTAAAAACTCACTCAAAGTTGAAAATTGAGCATGCAAATGAAATTTGATAGCACCACTTTCCATTGTTTCAATCATGCGTGAATTATGAAAAGTAAGTGGTGGATCGAATGAAAGAAGAGAAGCAGAGCTTTCCATGCATGTTTATCTCATCAAAGAAATTATTTATTATGATAGAAAATTTCTGCCATGAAATCCGGTTTCATTTTGGGGGGACGCATTGTATAGTTTACATAAAAATGCACTGTTCAGATTCGGTTTCAACATAATTATCTTAAATAGGATGTACGTCTGTCTTGGATGGTTCAATCTCATATTTAGATCTATCAGTATCCTTCGCCGAATACATATTTGCATGAAAACAACTAAAATCAAATTAGTAAGGACTTCCGTCAACCTTTTCCTTCCCTGTTAACAACAGCTCATGAATGTCTTAGCTAATTTTTTATTCTGTATTCGAAATGCATAGAAATTTAGACTGCATTTTCTAAGCTTCTGTCGTATTTAAGCTATATCGTGTTTTTCCTACAAAAAATATAAGAAATAAAAATAAAGGATTTGAGCACCGCAAGGGTTTTTCCAGACATTTGACGTGATGACCATTACATCTGAAATGACATTTACGTGATATTTACATTCCATGGGTGTTTATAAATTTCATAAGCCATGATGGCAATGTGGAGCTCGTACAAATGAAGGAATGGAACAAAAAGCATCCCGACGACTAGTCCTATATTACCTTCAAAGAACATACTCAAGACAGGCCATGCTGAGGTAGATCCTTCCTCATGAACCAGACTATCAAACAGCCATTGGGTTGCATTGGTCATCCCTACACTAAGTAGGCAAAGGAGAGTCCACCTCCTTTCATTGTAGTCTTTAGGTTGCTGATGCTCCACCCGTAAGATGAATGTACATTGGATGCATTTACAGAGAAATCCAAAGACACAATTGAAGATGCTCACCACGTTCAGTACCATTTCATCACGGGACAGTTCAGAACCTGACATTAGGTTCCCTAAGGATGACACGAGGCAAAACATATCTAACAAACAGGCTCCAGAGAGTGAGAGTAAAAGCATTATGATATTTTTCTTTGATGGTTTGTGAGCATAGGGTCCAGTGCGTCTGGCCGAGTAGTTATCGCCTTTACGAGTCATGTTCGTCCGCTTCATAATGACCAACAACTCCGGTGTGAAAAACGCCATTCTTAACAACCATTGCGTGTAGCGGCCACGGAGTTTAGAGTTTTCAGCTAGAAGGTAATTGCTAATTCCAAAGTATATGACGCATATCAACAAAGTCATTGATAAAGCTTTCTCTATTTCGTTCTGCAGAGATATATTATCATGGCGAGGATGACTCGAAATCAAATTGTTGTCCATTCTATTGCCTAAATTACCACTACGAACATTCATGGAAAAGTCAAACTCCATCTCAATGTTATTATTGAGTAATAAAGAGCGTTCCGATTTGTTTTGGGAAAGTTTTCTCCTTTTCAAAATTGTGTTGGTAAAGTTCCTTAAGGTGATCCAATTAGATCGTCGAGTAATGGATTTAAAACGTCCGATGGACTGACCTGAATCTTTCATCAGAGTTTGGACTTGTCTTGGAAGATTCTGGGACCACATTTCAATCAGCACGCATGTCATCATTACCGGAAACTCTACTGAAAATGGCTGAGAGATGTCATGGAAACCCTTTAATATCTCACCTAATGTGCTATTAATTGGACAAGCGTATGGTGTACGGTTTTTACCATTAGCAAGAATTGCAAATGGTCTCACCAGTTTCTGGATAGATATCCAAACACCGACTTGAATTAACAGGAGAAAGGACCACCAGATCTTAGGCACTGCTACAAAGTGAGCATCATAAAAAGTTGGGATTAGGTAAAAACTAAAAATGTAAACCAACATGAATAAGCTTAAAAGGACCAATAATTGAATGATCAGTTCAATGTTTGTCTCGGCTTTAGCATTTTGTGGCGAGTGTTCGTTAAAGCATAGAAAGATGAATGCTATTTTAGGAAGAATGAAAAGGAGAAACAGACCTGAAAATATATACGCTATGTTCAGGGTTACATTGCTGACCGTAGTATTGTTGTCGATCAGTTCTTTCCTCCAGGAATGTGGAATCCTGTTCAGAGAAACTGTTCCCTCATCTGCATTTTTTGTGTCATGGAGCTTGATCTGACTAAATACGTTTAAACAGTGCTTGCAACGTCGAGGCCAAAGCACCAATCCCTGTTTATGCAACTGTACTACCTTCAAAATCAACCATATCGTGCCTACTAGTGCAGATATCACGAGCAAAGTCACACTAATGTTGCGAAGGACGTAAAGAATAGCGAAGAATGTGTTTGCAGAATTTTTCCTAGGTAGAAGAGGTACACACATGACAAGGAATCCTGTTGCTGCCATTACAGGCATCACGACAAGAGAGGCGCTAGCCTCCGGGGAGATTCGACGCACTGGTCCAAGATCAGTGATCCTTTGGTCCTGATCATCATAGGACATGCTAGTACCAGCGTCCGGTCTACCTTGATGATCACAAGGATATTCTTCCGCGTCGTGGTCAAGATGGTCGATATCCATACTTTCAATGTCTTCAGCGTGGATTTTATGTTGGTATACCTTCTTGTCTAGTGCAGCTATCGACCAATGATTTATTTCTCACTGGTAACTTTTATCAAGGCTATGCGTATAGTAAAATGAAATCTAAAGCGAACCCATGCAGTAAACATAGTAACATTGCATATGAATGGTCAATTTGGTTCCTTCATACATTACACCATGTTCGTAGGAGTGTTATCATTTATCTTACTTCGCAACCTCCCATCTGGATGAAGTACTTCCTTCCTGATGAAAACGAAACTGAAAGAGAACATTATTGCTTTGTCGCTCTGTTATTTTGCATGCCCTAAGTGACCTTCATTATTTACACAAAATGTTTCACTTCCTCTCACAAAGAGATCAAGATCAAACTAATAACTATTTTTTAAACAAACACCGAGGCTCCCTTGGATCACTGAATCAATATTACTTTCGAAAAATAGGAAAAATTATCCTTTTTACAGAAAATATATAAATATGAATTAAATTAGTTATACATTTTACAAGATATTTTGACTAAGATTATTCTTAAAGAAAAGAAAAGACATTTTGAAAATAATAATGTTAGTATCATATAAACATGATATGTAAATTACTTGGAAAATGATCAAACAAGCAATTAATGTTGCCTATAATAAATCTGACATAACAAACATTTAGTTGAATGATGGAATTGTTGAGCATCCTAGGGACAAAGTTAATATTTTTCTCCAGTCTTTGTCTATGGCACCCCCTTTTTTCTTGTTGTTTCTAGTTCCTTTTTGTAGTTAATTTTTTTTAAATTTAATTACTCATTATTCCTATAACTATCATTACAATAGTATATTATCTATACAGTATATGGATAGAGTATCTGTAAAAATTCGATGGACAGCAATTCTTGACAGAAATTGGACCCCTTGTTACGCAAACTGATTCTGAGCTTCATGTACTTACTTTGCGAAAAGCGGGAATTTTAAGCATTGGATTAAGCACGAATTGCTCTCTGATGGACTGTACTCTATACTTCACGAGAAAACAATATTCAAACCAAAAATTAGCCTTGTAGCTATATACCATAACATAAATTGTTTATTATAACCGTCGTGAAACAGAGATAGGCTATACATGCCTATTCAAAGTCTCTCTCTTCAATTGCCCCACTAAGTCAATCAATGTCGAATCCTTGACAATCCCATGCATGATACAAAAGAATTGTATTGAATTGAATTGAAGTGAATTGAAAGTCACATTTCCGTTTCAGTTTCGGTACAATATTATTGAAATATAGGCACAGTAAATAATGTTATAATTTTCCACGCTTTTTTATCATGATCGACACCGAGACACCAAGCGTTTATTTCGTAGGTATTTTTAATGCGTATGGTTTCGCAATTATACTAAATCGTAATAAATGGCTCGATTTTTTTTCTCGGTAATTTAATTTCCACCAATATAAACCTACGTGGCATGTCTCTTGGATGCAAACAAAATATTCCAACGCAACTTATTCAAGGATAGGAGGGGCGGCTATCAGTCTGCCATATCCTGATCAGCTAGCCTCCTTTAGTACAGCGGTCTATACTCACTTTATACACAGTTAATATAAGACGTACATGCCAAACAATTTACTGCAAGCCGCGAGGGCAAACTCAGGAAGGACCATAGAGATATATAGTGTTAGTAGTATATAGCTCTATGGGAAGGACACTTCTCCTCAGAATTTGGTAGAGGGGGATTTTCAAAATGTTGAAACTTAACTATAAATTATTAGAAAGAACAGAAGCAGAAGGGCACAGTGCCCCACATTTACAAGTACCCCAAAAGTGCCCATTTGTACAAAGTAAATAAGTGCCCCTTTTACTTTGACAAGGGCCTCTTTTCCTTCGACAAGTTTTCCTTTGTAATAAGTGTCCATTTTCCATTTTCGGAAGTACTCTTTTTAACCTTTAGTAAGAGCCCCTTTTCAGGTACGAGATGTGCCCATTTCCACTTATGATAAGTGCCCCCATTTAAAGGAGCTGCTTCCCCTTGTCATAAATGCCCCTTCTCAAATTTGAAAAGTGTCCCTTTTAATCTATGGTAAATTACCCTTTTCAGGTACGAGACAGTACTCCTTTTCACTTCAGATAATTGCCCCTATTCAAATACAAGTGCTCTTTCTCCTCCTAATAACTGCTCTTTCCATTTTTGATGAGTGCTCATTTTCACCTCCGATAGCTGCCCCTGTTTTAATTACACGTGCCCCTTTTCCTATCTAATATATGCTCTTTTTCCGTCATTTAATTTCCCCTTCCTCTTTTTACAATTACCTCTTTTCATCACTGATAAGTGCTGCGTTTATTTCAACATTTGCCTCTTTTTCTTTTTATTAAGAGCAACTTCCATTCACATAAAAGCACCCTTTCACCTCCGATGAAATGCCCCTATTAAGGTCTGACTTCTAACAAAATCACGTTTCCTTTATTATAAGTGCCCCTTTTTTGCATTTTCATAACCCTTTTCATATCCAGTTCCTTTCAGGTGCGATAAGGCACCTTAATTTTAACCTCTGATAATTTCCCTTTTAACAATGATACGTGCCACTTTTCCTTTCAATTAAGGGACCTATCACCTTTTCATAAATGCCCTTATCAAAATCTGATGGGTGCCCCTTTTCCGTCGACAAATGCCCGCTTCCCATTCTCATAAGCAGGCGCGGATCCAGGATTTCTTAGGGGAGGGGGCCCAACTTTTTATTTTTTTTGCTCCCGAAAATTTGAAAATCCCCATCCCCCCAAAAAAGTAAAAATCATGTGTTTTTACACGTTTTTTCCAGGGGGAGCCGGGCCCCCCGGCCACCCCCCCCCCCCTGGATTCGCCACTGCTCATAAGTACCTTTTTTTCATCCCGATGAGTGCCTCTTTCAGGTGTAAGAACATGTGTATGGGCGTCATAATGGTTCAAAATCAAGATGACTACAAACGAACAAAGAACAGTCATAAACAGACAAATTAGATTAGTCTCTCAACTATACTGTTTAATCATGTAATACGATTGATAAGCGCTCCAAACGTTCACTTGCACATATGCACATATTCCTTGCATATGTATGGACATAAATAACACGCTTTGCAAAAGACATACATTTTCATAAAGGAATTTATACATTTCCATGAAATTATATAAAATCCCACTTGCATGATATTTTATACTTTGAGAAAATTCTGAACCCATAATGTATCCCGAACCCTAACCCATCCTAAATTACATTTTTACTACTAACACTATGTTGCTGATCACCATTGATAAGAACATGAATGATTATGAGGTGGTCGTAAAATCGTTGCATATTGTTATGTATGACGTCTGAAATTAAGACTATGCATGTCTTGACTTGTCATTTTATGTATACGCATTGCCCAATGTACCGCGCGCAGTTTCCATCGATGCCTCGATTGAATAAAGTCCATGCTACCACCATGTAGTTTTAAAGTTACGAATACGTCTTTATTTGTCATCTTTATTTGGCTGAACATCAACCTTGAACATTGACAGAACATAATATTGGCGACGAGGTCGAGATGATTAGTTTGGTTTGCCGCAGTTTGCTGAAATAAAGACTTGAAAAAAGTTTCTCCAGCAGAGACCCGACATGGTTTGGAATTATGCCTGTACACGTGCAGTTTTTTATGAACGCTTTGCCGTACAGCACGTACAGCTATGGAGAATTGTGCATCAGCATGTATTCAGCAAATGAACCGAACTAATGGAGCTGAGTTTGCCTAATTTGGATGAAAAACTCTTTAGCCAGGAGATCCAGCCGTTGATCGTAGGTGAGCGAGTATTTGTTTTGCTGATGTTGCCTCATCAGTTTAACTTTATTAGCCGCAGTTGGATGAATGGTGAATGGATGCCCCCAGCCTAACTTTCAACTTGACGATCAACCAGTGGCAGTGCTGCAGTAGTACTAGAGTAGGCCATGCAACTCAGTGGCAGTAGCCAAGCCCATGAAAGCTCCAACCAAGTTCAAGGTCCAGCCCAGCCCAGCCAGCCAGCCCAGCCAGCCCAGCCCAGCCAGCCCAGCCCAGCCAGCCAGCCAGCCAGCCAATTCAGCCCAGCCCATGGCCAGCCAGCCAGCCTGCCAGCCAGCCAGCCCAGCCCGCCAGCCAGCCAGCCCAGCCCAGCCAGCCCAGCCAGCCCAGCCAGCCCAGCCCAGCCAGCCAGCAAGCCAATTCAGCCCAGCCCATGGCCAGCCAGCCAGCCCGCCAGCCAGCCAGCCAGCCAGCCCAGCCCGCCAGCCAGCCCAGCCCAGCCAGCCCAGCCCAGCCAGCCCAGCCCAGCCAGCCCCGCCCAGCCAGCCCCGCCCAGCCAGCCCCGCCCCGCCCGGCATACATTGTTTCAGAATCCAGGTTCCTGTAACTAGATCTACTGCAGCGTAGACTAGAGGAGGAAGTGTTTTGTTTTAGCCTTAAAATTGGAATACAGGAAGTTGTTACTTCGTGATTGCCTTCAATTTAGGACCAGGATCCAGTTCAGTGACAGTTTCAGTTGACTCAGTTCATAGTTTCGGACTAGTAGCAACCCACCCAAGTGAAAGCCAGACTACTCATCATGAAGTGATGGTGATGTTGATGCAAGCAACTAAACATTTAGAACTCGTTTGATAATATTGTCGATTGTTATGATGAATCTGTTTTGTAACTGAGTGTAAGGACCAGTCCCAGACCAGGACTAGTAACATTACAAGTTAAAGTGTGATTCAAGTGTGAAGATGTGGATCTAAGTAGGTCTACAAGTTTAGAGTTAGACATTAGTCTCGGGTTTTTACAGTGTAAATAACAGTAGAACCTATTAACAATCAGACAATAATTACGTCTAGTCTTTGCAGTCTAGTCCAGGTCTAAGTCAAGAATTTTGTTCTTCAGTTGTAAATTGCTTGTCAAAGAAATGTGTATGTGTTAGATACATGTGTGGAAGTGGAAAAAGCCCAAATGTTGTTGTTTGGTAGTGGTATTTCAAGTCAAATATTTATGCAAGTATTTGTTATGGTATAAAGTTGTTCATTACAAGTTTAATGCTCCTTACATCAACATGGCAGCACAAATGTTTGGTAATGTCCCTCAGTTGGACTCAGGGTATAAATTTGAAGATTGGATTGAGGTTCTTGAGTCATGGTTTATAGCTAATGATATTACAGCAGATGCAAAGAAGAAGGGTATATTCTTATCAGGATTAGGAAGTAAATCCTATGCCACATTACGTGCATTGTTGCAGCCCAACAAACCAATTGATAAAACTTACCAAGTATGTAAGGATACCCTGTCTGAACATTTTGCCCCCCAACCAACTGAAATAGTCCAAAGGTATAAGTTTTATACTTGTGTTCAAGAATCACGTGAAACAATCCCGCAATTTGTTGCTCGTTTACGCCAGTTGAGTGAAGGATGCAAGTTTAAAGAATTGAATAGCATGCTTCGAGATCGCCTTGTAGTTGGTTGTAAGGACAAAGCTACACAAAGAAAGCTTCTTAGTGAATCAGAGCTTACATTTGATAAAGCGTTGAAAGTAGCCATGGCCATGGAGATAGCTAATAGAGATGTTGAACAATTGCACTCCAGTGACAATGGTAGTGAAGACAAAGAGGTTCACCAGTTAAGAACCACGCAGATGAAAGAAAGGTCTTCAAGCAAGTGGAATTCCAAGCTTACTGAGAAGGAAAAGCCCACAGGTCAGTGGACTGACCAGAAGTTAAGGTGTTGGCGTTGTGGATCGACAAGACATGTTCATCAATCCTGTCCGTTTCAGAAAGAGCAATGCTATCAATGCCAGGAAATTGGACATACTAAAAGCCAATGTAAAGCAGTAAAGAACTATTTTGCAAGATAATTGTATTTATGCCAAGTGAAACTATTGTAGGTCAAACTCTATTTGTTATGGGGTTAAAAAATTTTAATCTTGTATTGCATAAGTCTGCAAAAGTTCAACAGATGTTGTTTATATGTGTTACATAATTATAAGGCAATGATTAAAAGGTAAACATTTATTTTCTTTAGCGATGAAAGCTAATTTGGTGCATTCATCACAAGTGTTGATGTTTTAAAAGTAACAGTGTAAATTGTTCCAATTTTTATCAAAAATACTACACGATTTTCATGGAGAAAATGTCACTTATTTTGGTCTGTTCTTTATTATGCCAGGAGATAAGTTAGTTGATAAAGTTTGGATCCAATCAGTTTTGTATCAAAGTACAAGGATTTTGTTTTATTTTCTTGCCATGTAAAGTTTTCATGCATAAAGTAATGCATAAAGTAATGCATAAAGTAATGCATCAAATAATGCATATGTTGACTATTTTCAAGGAGGAAAAGTGTTGTTCCTTAGGTGTCAAACAACCTTCAAGTAAAACTTAGATCAGTAAAAATAGGTTGTTATAACAGTGAAAATTTTGTGTTGTTGTATTTACATGCATCCAAGCAATGTTGCTAGTTTATGTTATACATGGAATAGAATTTTTTTAAATAGAATCAAGTTGTGCGAGTACATTCCTGTCTTGCCAGTGTCACATCTCTATACAAACATTTTTTGAGAAAATAAGACCATATTGTTATATAGTTCTGCCTAGTCTGCATGCCAGTTTGATACATGTATTTCATTTTGATGTACCCATGTAATCCACTAAAAGGGGGAGGAATGTTATGTATGACGTCTGAAATTAAGACTATGCATGTCTTGACTTGTCATTTTATGTATACGCATTGCCCAATGTACCGCGCGCAGTTTCCATCGATGCCTCGATTGAATAAAGTCCATGCTACCACCATGTAGTTTTAAAGTTACGAATACGTCTTTATTTGTCATCTTTATTTGGCTGAACATCAACCTTGAACATTGACAGAACATAATACATATATAGCCTCATCATCCGTCGGCGGCCTATTTACTTGCCATTCTACGAAAACAAAAAAAACGCGCTCCGGTCACATACAGTGCGTCCCAGAAAAAGCGAAACCGAGAATTATCGATTTTTTATCATAACTTAGTCACATTTATAATCATAAATGACACATATTTGGAAAGCTTAGATCCTCCTCTTTCATTGAATGCAACTCATATGATGCATATTTCATGAGTGATTAAAATGAATTTGATGAGAGGAAACCCAAAAGTCATTAATTTGGCGGACGGTATCTGAATTTCAAAGAGCAAATCACATTTCTAGAAAGTTGAGCTTCTGCCCTTTCATATGACACCTCAATCAGGAAAAATGAGCAAGGAATGACAAAGTTCCGTTTATTTAAAGTAGTGCTTGCATTTCCTTACTTGTATATCAAACGAATTCGTTTTCACTGCCTGCCTGCCGTAGCAACAAGCAGAATTGACAAAAGACTTAACTCCTTTTCGTTGACAATCAGCCATATCAGTTATGATAAAACATCGATAATTCTCGGTTTTTTTTTTTTTGGGACGCACTGTATAACGTGCCGCTTTTATCACCCAAAAAAGCACAATATAAAAGAATAAAGAAAAAAAGCTAGACTATGACTGACAAGCCGATATTATTCACCGACAATGCAAACAGCGACAGACCTTGATCTTTTCAAAAATACACAATGAAGACTCACAGAAAAAAAAAATTACCGTACCGTTGTAAACCAGGAACTTAACATTTAAAAATACAAGGACAGAATATTCAGTCGTCTGGTGTGATTCTGAATATAGGCCCTACAAGAACTTGTGTTGTGGTCGAAGTTTGCAAACTGGTTGTTTCTACGCTCAAGGTCTGAGAAAGGATCACGATAAGGACGTCAACTAAATACCTTTTCATCGGTGTTCAGAAAGGATAGATTTTAAGAGTTCTGTATCATTTTTCGTTCGTTGAATGCTAAATGTGACACAAACGATGGTGCTTATTATTCATACGACAAAACTTTTTTTTTCGCCATGTACATTATTGAGGGACTCCATCATCAGGTAAACCGTTATGCCTTTACATCAGAACCGTTGTTGTATAAAGTTTGAAAACTGGTTATTGTGAGCTAAAGTGTGAGGGTGGATGAAATTCTGACGGGATATTTTGAGAGTTCAATATATGATCATCTTGACGTACTTTGAATGCTAAAGTGATCAGAATGATAGTCTCGTCTCAGTCTGGAAATGGCACTTTGGCCCCTTCGTCTTCTGTTCTACTCAGACCTCGAAATAGCGTTAGGAACAATCTTCGGTCTTTGTTGTACTCTGTCGCAGAAGGCCTCAACAGCGAAGACCTCAATAAAATGCTCTTTCTTACATCTGACATCATCAATTCGAAACATGAAAAGGAAAGGATTAAGTCAGCTGGCTCACCACTGGATTTCTTAGAACTTCTTCTGGAGAGAGATGCCCTGAATGAGAACAAAATCAACGTGCTTTTCGATCTTCTCCGGAAAATAAGAAGATTTGATGTCTTGAAAAAGGCAAGGACCAGATGGGGTAAATGCTTTTACGCTTTTTTCCTTAAATATATGGTATTGTTCCGTTTCAGAGATGTGTTAGAGATGATTGAAGATTTTTGGTAATTCTTCCTTCCTCTGTTTGGTCTAAAGCGGCATTCAAATAAATTTCACTTATAGATATTAAAGCATACGACGTATCCAGTTTGTAGGTGTTAAATCCTAGCTTCCTTGCCGCGAAACGAACTAGCAAGATAATATTTTTCATTATGACCGTCTCGACCCAAGTATATCTCTTAAAAAGTAAGTTATAGAAAAACTGGCCTGAATCCGAGTTTAGAGCAGTCATTTTCTGACATTTATTTTCCGATGATTCATTCTCTTTTAACAGATAAATTAAAAACGCAGGTCAACCCTGATGATCAGCACGCGCCTATATTGTCTTCCTCACCCGTTTGGTATTGTGATGAAGCTAGTCCTTCCAAAAACCAACACCTTTCAAGGCCTCTCAGAAAACAAACCAACGACGGCATTGTCCAGAGAAGGACAAGGCAGTTTGAACAGAGTGTAAACAAGGACTATCGTCTAAGAGGAAGTTACAGAGGACAGTACCCGACGTCAACTTGGGCTGACAAGGAGCTGCAGGAACTGATGTTAGAGTCGTTTCGACCAAGATCTACACCCGTCAACAGGAACGATGGCGCTTCTGAGTATCATGCAAGGTGTCAGTATAGTCACAGGGCTTGGAGAGATTTTCTAACCCAGAGTTTTGCCGCCGGATCGTACTATTGCCCTACCGATGAAGCAATGTTGAGTGCCCATAACCTCGATGATGGAATCATCGATCACATCGGTGACTCAAAATTAGAATTTGTGAACTCACCAGAACTAGTAGAGGATGCAATGGACACATATTTATAATATTCAAGAAGATAACAAATAATACAAATATGGAAAGAATGCAGGACTCTCTTACCAACCAGCAAAACTTTGGACGCCATGAAACACAATATAGTGCCCAAGTAGTGACTGATGCAGACTGCATTCAAACGTTATGCCTCATGTACTGCCACGAAGTGTTTTTTTTCGATTTAATCCACTGTTTAAGCGACTCAGGGCCCCTTTTCCTTAGTTTTTCCTAGAGCTCGCTGGCTCGCTCTCATTTATAGATGTTATAATTATGTTACTTATAAAATAACTTTTTAGTCTTTCTTCATTAGATTGTGCTTAAAAATCATCAGGGTTTGTTTTTTGTCCTCTTTATAAAATGTAATATTAATTTTTTTTGCTCGCTCGCTCGAAAATTAACATTCAGACCATCACACCCAACTGCAAAGTAAAATCTTGTTCCACGTAGAGAGAGAAATATTATTTGTCTGCGGTACGGTTGTATAGCATGCAGATATTGTTTGTATCGTTAATAATGCATACCTAATATGTTGGGTTTACAGGGACGTTGTCCCGGTGGAAAGTAATGTTCATAGGCAGCTCGGACAGTGTGCGAGCTATACCTGGGCGCCAGGGAAACTAGGGCGTGGCATCATTAATAAGTGTGTGAATAAACCATTGTAGCTTGCACTTTCATCAAGACAACTTTTATTTACAATGAAAGTTCGATGTATATTGTATATTGTATTGTAACCATATTTTCATGTGTGTGAAACAATATGTTCTTCTTAAGTATATATTTTTTGGTTCAATTTTGTTTACACTATTCAATTTCATTGTAAATCAACCATTATGAGTTCCTGAACTTTACGTGTTGATGTTTTTAAACCGAATAAAAAAAAAGTTTAAAAAAAAAGTGTCATGTTATGTTACGACATGGATCATAAGGTTTTCTAGAGTTTTTATTCTCGTTGAGTTTACCCTCTGCTTTTTAACCCTGGGTCGTGTGCGGCCAGTTTCCAGAAGAAAACAGACCAAATATTGATGTCATCCCTGGTAGTGTAATCACTATCATGACGATGTAGGGGTATACACAGATGTCTAAAAATGGTTTATGTTCACTTTGAGGTTTCCCTTTGTGGTTTTTAGGTGCCCCTTTTTTTCTTCCAGAAATTGCCTTTTTTTTTGTTGCCCCCCCCCCCCTCCTCCAATTTGGAAGACGGTCCGTCGCATTTGAGTGAATAAAGCGCAATTCGCAAACACGACGGGAGAATTCACTCAACCGAGATCAATTAATGTATGCAGTTCGGATTCTGTCTATTGAAATACTATTATTCTTATCAGGTGAATGAAATAATTTGTATGGAGGCACTTCACAAATATATAGTTATGCATTCAATTTGGTTACATTACAAAAGTGGCCTATTGTACGGCGATACAGCTCTTCCGTCGTGTTAGCTAGGGAACGAACGCTATTATATGACGAGTTATGATATTTCACGTACGGTAGAAATGGTGGAGGTAATTGGAGATGGTAGAAATGGTAAACACAGTGGAAGATGATATATGGATTGGTATACGATAAAGGTAGTGGAAGATGGTAAAAAATATTAGAAATGGTAGAGGTCGTGGAATGAATCTATCTTGTTGGTAAACGTATGTTTGTTTGTTTGTGTTATTTTAAATAGAAAAAGACAACATTCATTCAGTAAAACAATAACGAATGGTCAGAATAGTGAATTACAAGATGAAATAAACGGCTGGATAGCCCATATTCAGCTCAGCTGTTTTGTTATGATGATGCTGGTCTACCATGGGGAGCAGTATTGGTACATGTACAGTAAACAATACAATATACATAAACAAACGACAAAGAACAATGGCAACACAAGAATTCCCAAAGAAAATAATTATAGCTAGAAATTAAATATCCAGGACAGACAGTAGAGAAAAGAAATAATAGAAGCAGAAATGTGTGAAGTAAAGTACAAATAAATGCGATCTCTCGACATGCTCTACAAGGTCACTAAGGTCTTAATAGGGACTTTTAGATTTGCGTGGACTGATACGTGTGACGTCCATTCAAGGCAGTGCATTAAAAGGACGCCGAACGTAGCAATCCACGTTGTCGTTGTGCAAAGCTAAAAGTCCCTAATATCACTTTATGTGGTCTGTCTCGAGAGAAACAAAGGAGTTTGCGCCTATTGTCTGCTTTGTAGTGTACCTGCGCACCTTCTGCTGTGGCTATACAGTTCTATTCATGTAAGACCAACGCACTTTCAGGCAGTTGGTGCAGGTGAAGGATATGTTTCAGGGGCGGAAATAGTTTTTTGCCAAGGAGGGGGGGGGGGGGGGTCGACCCAGTGGCGGATCCAGGATATTCCAAAAATCGCGCCGTTTCACTGTTTTACTTTCCCCTTCTTTTCCCCCCTTTTCCCCCTTCGTTTTCCCCCTTTTTCCCCCTTTTTTCACTTGGCCGCCCAAGGGGGGATGGGGGTTAAAACGCCAAAACCTCCCCCTAGATCCGCCCCTGTGCTTTGCTGTGATGGTGATGACGGTATAGCATTTCATGTCTGTGATTTCCTTTTCCTTCCATTTTCCACACTTTTCCTCTCGCTCCGTTGCACACCCATCTGAGCATGTCGTCATTTGTGAAGATTTCTCGCCAGGGCTTCCCATGTGCCGGGGTCTAGGTCAAAAGCTTTCAATTCCCTGGCAGGCATCCTGGAACCCTAAGAATGGTCGCCCAACAGCTAGGCTCGGCGTCTCTAGCTATGAAGCTCCCCCTAGAGGATATATTGCTAGATCCATGTAAATGACACAAGCATCCATATTCCTATTGGAATAATACATAGAATAATACATAGAAATTAAAAGCAAGAAAAGTAGAGATATCGATGATGAAATGCAGATTTACAGGTTACAGATTTGTAAGAACATTTATATACTAGGTATCAGGGGCGTACGCAGGATTTTTTCAAGGGGGGGGTTTTAAAATATTTTGCTCCCGAAAATTTGAAAATCGCGCCGGCCAAAAAGTCGCTCAGTGGGGGGGGGGGGGGGGGGGGGGGGGGGGGGGGGGGGGGGGGGGGGGGGTAAGCGGACACCTTTTTTTTTTTTTTTTTGTCTCAAAATTTCAAAATTTGACATTTTTTTTAGTTGGGGGGGGGGGGGGTAAGGTCACCTTATTTAGGTTAGCTGTGGGTATAATTTTTTTTTCTTTTTTTTTTTTTTTTTTTTTTTTTATAATAAAACAAATAAAGCCAAAGGGGGGGGGGGGGGGGTTTTAGGTTTTTTTAGGGGGGTTTACATACATTAAAATACCAAAGGGGGGGGGTTTGAACCCCAAACCCCCCCCCCCCCCTCCCCTGCGTACGCCCCTGCTAGGTATTCATAAACCGATCGCGTTATGAACTCAATACAACTGATTTCACTGAAGACCTAATATTTATGATAACATTTTTGTATTAATTTATTTATCGTTTTATTATTTGTTTGGGGCTTTTATTGATCTATTCACATTCATGTGATCAATAATTTCATTTATTCATTTATTGAGCTCAATTATGTTTTAAAAATTCTCTACAATAAAATTACACAAAGGAGGCAAACAACAAAATATCATACGGTTTGTTATGTTTATATATAGTATTTAAACATGTAGATCATGGTTTTCTGACTCAAATGGCATGGATGGCAAAATAATATATTTGATATATCCGTCGGAATAATTGTGAAAAGGAGATATCAGCGAAAAAAGAAATGTGATGGGCCTTGCTGTTGATCCAGTAAATACTAATTAAGAATGAAAAATTATGTTATTTGTTGGTGTTTTTTTTTAATGGATGGGGTCCTTCCGGTAGTTAATATATTCACAATGAATCAGTCTCAAGGACAAAATAATAAACATGAATCGGGGGGAGGGGTGTTAACACATACAGAGTAACAAAATAAAACAATTTGAACATTTTTAAGAATCTGAGTATATAAGCATGGATGTTATAGATTAGGCTTGTGCTCGATAACTAGGAGTATCCTGGCTGAAGCGTTAACAGTGCATCTCAAACCTTGTGGAAAAAATCCTGCTGCAATGGAGAGAAGGATCTTGCATCGAAGTACATAGTATTCACAAATGCTAGTTGATATTGATCAATGCTGCTGTGAATCTAATGGACAGTTGCCACTTGCCAGACTAGAACTTATTAGACTTATTCTTCTACTGCAAAGGCTTGACTTAAAACAGGAGTAGATATTGAGGTATATCTGCACTAGTTTGGCCAGGAGGAATTAGACCTCCCTGCGTGGTCACTGTCAGGTGGTTATCTCATCAAATCAGCTATCAATTAACATTATAAAAAAGGGGATCATGGGGGACCAACGGGTAACGCTTAGGGATTGTTGGCTATATGGGTGCAAGTAGATATACAGTACAGTCCCGCTTTAATAAATTGAGTGGGAAGATCCCTCTTGTAATATATCGGTTTACTAACATATTCAATTTCATGGATGTGGTCTTTCCTGGGAACCTATAGTGACGAGTTATTCCAGTAACCTGTTATCAATGAATGAACTACAATACTCGGAATACAGTCTGCAAATTACTTCCTGATATGTCGGGCAATCCTCGGACAGGTTTTCAGGTCGTCAAGAATAACCTTTGTTTAAAAAAAAGTATGCATAACATTTGAACATGTGAGTAAACCGGTCTGTTGAGAGGGAGAGAGAGAAAGAGAGATAGGGGGACGAGAAAATAAGTCATCACATATACTGTTTGAGTATTTAAAACCTTGAAATAAGACAGTTATGAAGTATCTTCAATTGGAATTTTTTTCAACCAAATGATATCTATTCCTGATAAAACTTGTAAGATTAGCAATCTAATGCATGTTCATGAGAAGCAAAATTAAATGTTAAGAACATGTTTTGTGTCATTCTGTTACCAAGCAATGACTTGACCAGAACTGGACATTAGCGACTTTTAGATTTGTACGTCGAAATAGTGGACTGCTATGTGTTACGTCTTACTTAAAAGGACGTCATACGTAGCAGTCCCCTATGTTGACGTGCAAATCTAAATGTCCCTATTATTTAGTGTCGTAACACAGTGAGAAGCCACCTTTGCTAATTTAGCCCTACCACTAAAATAGCACTTTACCTGAAGTAAAATAGCAAAAACTAAGATTCCAGATGATTTAGCAATTTAAAGATCTTGCTAAAGATCTGATTTACCACAATAAACAATTAACATAAAGACATTTGAATGATGTAAAGATAGTATTGAGAAGTAGAAATGAAGGGGGTATAGGATTACAGTTAAAGTCAGATCATCCCTGCTGCAATGGAGACAAGGGTACAACACAAGAAGAGACTATTCTTGCTATGAATCTGAAATACAGGTATGGTGTATCACTATGAATATGACTGACAAAGAAAGCGGACAAAATATACAGTTCCTCAGGTAGACAAAGGAACATCCCTTCCCTGCTATTATGTAAAAATGTGTAGAACAGGTGTCACAGGCATATTCACCTGTTCTACACATGTTTACATAATAGCAGTGAAGGGATGTTCCTTTGTCTACCTGAGGAACTGTATATTTTGTCCGCTTTCTTTGTCAGTCATATTCATAGTGTATGAGCCTGGATTTTAAATGGTATCAAGAATAGCTATCAATAAAAACAAAAGTTTACCTGGTATCCAATTGAGACAATATAGACCGGCTAACTAATATTCCAAATTTACGCAAATTGTTTAAACAAAGGTAGTTGCTCTTGACAACCTAAAATCTTGTCTGAGAGTTGCCCGACATAGAAACAAGTACTGTGTGCAGACTGGATTTAAAGTAGAGAGTCTAGTAGAGATTTAAATTTCGCACGCGATACCCTTCAGCGGTTTCCTTCCATAGGCAATTAAGATTTACGTCACGTGGTTTGAGCGCACAACCACACTCACATTCGGCTATGCAGTCGCTTTCATGCAATGGCGTTTTCTGATCTAGAGTACTACAGGCAAAAACTCAGGGAAAATCAATGTATTTAGTTGTAGACCTTGCAAGTCCGACTGCATTATGGACGTCATTATTTTGGTTGACTGTTTGACATTCCCATGTACATGGATAAAACCTAAACCTACATGTATAATAGGCCCGTTCACAAGTACGCCAAAAAGTGAGGTCGTTTTCAATATTAAAAAAAAAAGGTTTCTGATCCGTTCTCTCATAAACAAAATTGCAAATAAGTTTCACATTTCAAACAAATTTACAAATAATCTTTGCATAAACAAAATTACAAGAAAATTTTCACATAAACGTGAGTGCCTGTATGGGGTGTATTCAACTTTAATATGTAAACCGGGTCTATTGCGTGTGTGCATGTATTGGGGTGTAAATGCTATATAGTCTAAGCAAATGTAAAGATAATTTCATGTGAATGTGTCTTTTTAAATAAATTTAACAGGCAGAATGATATATTGCCAACGACAAAAAAAAAAAGAGAGGCCGGGGGCACCCTGCATGAACCATTTCTCTTGGGTAACTCGAATGTGTACAGTCGATCATTAGATTGGTGGGATCTCCATTATTTCATCCTTGTTGAATTAACAATTATACTTGTGTCAATCCCTCAAACATACCGAAGGAGATTAATTAACACTCCCCGGAAAACACACCAAAGTGCCCTTAAACCAAACCTTTGCTGTCACAAAATTGTCTGGATGTTTTTTTTTAAACAATCTGACCTTTAATTATAACTTTATGTTGTTTTATTCATTTTATTAACTTTAGATCACATTTACATTTAGTGCAATCTTGTGAGTATTATCATTTTCTTGAGGAATAGTTCGGTAGCGAATTGATAAGTCATTAAATTGTTAATTGCAGCCAAGAATATTGTGAGGATTGTAAAAACATTCCCATTGTCTATTTTCACTTGTTTATAAGATACGGTAGATGATTTATACAAGTTACTGGTATAATTGACCCATGAGTGGAAAATGTGAGCATGGTCCCCGAGTCACAAAAAATGGGCCCGTATATGCGAGACACTCACGCAACATGTCACGCCATAGGTGCAAGTTTCCGACATATCCCCATGGAAACGCGTGAATTTTAATATACACGCGTCTCAGTGGGATGTCATGGAACTTTTACTAATGAAATTTTCATAAAACGATGCCCAAATATCTAACTGGCTTCTCGAATATATAAAGCATGTGAAGATTTTCAATAGAAGTTTTATATTTATTTGTTTATATGTTTATTTATGCTTGTTCACAATTTCACAATTCATTAGAGTTAACATCACATGACCAAAAATTGTTGACTTTACATGAAAAAAAATATACCAATGTTTATTCACAAGTTGCAACTATAGTATAAGAATGAACACTCAAATGTGATGAAACATAAGCAAATAGAGCCGGAATCGTTACAACACCTTTCAAATGTTCAATATATGACAAATATGATTGCTAAAGGGTTGTAAACTATTTAAATTGAACTTGTTGATTCTGTCAATATTGGTCTTGACTGATTTCGAGGTTCATGTGCCCTGTCTTATAAAGAGTTAATCTGCAATTCTAAGTTAGCTTCAACGAAATGTTACTTTCAATGGCATGTTAGTTTGAATACACCTGTTTCAAAAGATAACAATCATTAATTTAATGAAAAGGTAATAATCGCAGTGAGGCAAAGTGGTCTCGTGGATAAGCAACCGCTTAGTAAGTGGAAGGTATCGGGTTCGATCCCCAGCTAGTGTATTTTGTTTTAAAGCCCAAAAGGGCCTATGGTGAGAGGGGGAGCAGCTGAGTGTAGGAAAAAAACTGTTAGGGAGCCCCTTTGGGGGGTTTTTTTATTGGGGGGGGTCTTTTTTTTCTTCAAAAGCACAGTGTTAACAACTAAAAGTGAACCAGGTAATCGCAGTGAGGCAAAGTGGTCTCGTAGATAAGCAACCGCCTAGTAAGTGGAAGGTATCGGGTTCGATCCCCAGCTAGTGTATTTTGTTTTAAAGCCCAAAAGGGCCTATGGTGAGAGGGGGAGCAGCCTGAGTGTAGGAAAAAACTGTAGGGAGCCCCTTTGGGGGGTCTTTTTTTTTTGGGGGGGGGGGGTCTTTTTTCTTTTTTTTTCTTTCTTTTTTCAAAAGCACAGTGTTAACAACTAAAAGTGAACCAGGTAATCGCAAGTGAGGCAAAGTGGTCTCGTGGATAAGCAACCGCATAGTAAGTGGAAGGTATTGGGTTCGATCCCCAGCTAGTGTATTTTGTTTTAAAGCCCAAAAGGGCCTATGGTGAGGGGGGGGAGGCAGATGAGTGTAGGAAAAAAAACTGTTAGGGAGCCCCTTTGGGGGGTCTTTTTTTTTTGAGGGGGGGGGGGGTCTTTTTTTTTTTTTTCTTTCTTTCTTTTTTCAAAAGCACAGTGTTAACAACTAAAAGTGAACCAGGTAATCGGCAGTGAGGCAAAGTGGTCTCGTGGATAAGCAACCGCCTAGTAAGTGCAAGGTATCGGGGTTCGATCCCCAGCAAGTGTATTTTGTTTTAAAGCCCAAAAGGGCTTATGGTGAGGGGGGAGCAGATGAGTGTAGGAAAAAACTGTTAGGGAGCCCCCTTTCGGGGGTCTTTTTTTTTGGGGGGGGTCTTTTTTTTTTTTTTTGGTCAGCTAGCTGGCGGTCGTCAGCGTGGCCTGCGGCCGATAGCGTTAGCCCCAAAGCCATGTCCAATTTTTTAAACTACATTCAAGAGTCCCTTATTGCCAGGTTAAACAAGTTTTTTACATTTTCAGTTCTACTTTCTTCCTTTTATTACTCTGTACACTCCGACCATGCTATCATTTTCCAGTCTGTAAACAACCTTACTTTAGCCCCAAAGGCCATGTCCAATTTTTTAAACTACATTCAAGAGTCCCTTATTGCCAGGTTAAACAAGTTTTTTACATTTTCAGTTCTACTTTCTTCCTTTTATTACTCTGTACACTCCGACCATTCTATCATTTTCCAGTCTGTAAACAACCTTACTTTAGCCCCAAAGCCATGTCCAATTTTTAAACTACATTCAAGAGTCCCTTATTGCCAGGTTAAACAAGTTTTTTACATTTTCAGTTCTACTTTCTTCCCTTTATTACTCTGTACACTCCGACCATGCTATCATTTTCCAGTCTGTAAACAACCTTACTTTAGCCCCAAAGCCATGTCCAATTTTTAAACTACATTCAAGAGTCCCTTATTGCCAGGTTAAACAAGTTTTTTACATTTTCAGTTCTACTTTCTTCCTTTTATTACTCTGTACACTCCGATCATGCTATCCTTTTCCAGTCTGTAAACAACTTTACAACATGAATTCAATGATGGGCAGGGTTTTACTTCTCATATGAAAGCGCCCAAACTTCACGAGATGAAACAAAGGGTCTTTCAAATTCAAGTCTATTCAAGCCCAATATGGGCTAACAACTGGCCTGCATACCCGAGCAGAATCATTTTATGCTCAACAAAGACACACAGCCTTGGGTAAAGAGGTCCATTTCATTTTTTTTCTAATTTAGTTATATTTTTTCATTGACAGTATACTATTAAATATCAGGCATATTGAATGCTCTGTTTCAAATACAGTCCAGATTGCCGAGCAATGAAATTATCTCCTGCTTCTTGTCCAAAAAACATATCTAACTGGTTTTTAAAACGGTATCATTTTACTTTCCATCTCCCAACATTATTTTGAACTGTCTTGAACTTAAGTTGTTTTCCTTCCTTGAAATGACACTACAGCCAGTCTATTCTGTTCATGTAGGCGTATTGAAAGAGCTTGTCCTCCATGCAGACAAGGAGAAAGAGCCATATTAAGTACCTTTAGGGACAATACATCAAAATAATGCGGTCATTGTTGCAATGTCAGGAATGCTATTTCTACCTCTTTGGAAATCCTCGCAATAACAAAAGTATCCACTCAATGAAGGGAGTGCCCGTTCTTTTCTTCAATTCATCAATTGATGCCATGTTAGAAAGAGCTGAGTAGTTTGTTACGTAAATATTCAAATATAGCCGATGCGAGCTATTAAAAAAAACTGAATCGAATAGCCTGCATCTTTAATATGAATAACAATGAGCAGTGCCTAAATACAGCTGCACTGCAATTCTAAGTTAGCTTCAACGAAATGTTAATTTCAATGGCATGTTAGTTTGAATGCACCTGTTTCAAAACATAACAATCATTAAATCAGCATCCGAAAAAACCTGTTAGGGAGCCCCTTTGGGGGGTCTTTTTTTTTTGGGGGGGGGGGTCTTTTTTTTTTTTCTTTCTTTTTTCAAAAGCACAGTGTTAACAACTAAAAGTGAACCAGGTAATCGCAGTGAGGCAAAGTGGTCTCGTGGATAAGCAACCGCCTAGTAAGTGGAAGGTATCGGGTTCGATCCCCCAGCTAGTGTATTTTGTTTTAAAGCCCAAAAGGGCCTATGGTGAGGGGGGGGGGGAGCAGATGAGTGTAGGAAAAAAACTGTTAGGGAGCCCCTTTGGGGGGTCTTTTTTTTGGGGGGGGGTCTTTTTTTTTTTTTCTTTCTTTTTTCAAAAGCACAGTGTTAACAACTAAAAGTGAACCAGGTAATCGCAGTGAGGCAAAGTGGTCTCGTGGATAAGCAACCGCCTAGTAAGTGGAAGGTATCGGGTTCGATCCCCAGCTACTGTATTTTGTTTTAAAGCCCAAAAGGGCCTATGGTGAGGGGGGGGGGAGCAGATGAGTGTAGGAAAAAACTGTTAGGGAGCCCCTTTGGGGGGTCTTTTTTTTGGGGGGGGTCTTTTTTTTTTTTTCTTTCTTTTTTTAAAAGCACAGTGTTAACAACTAAAAGTGAACCAGGTAATCGCAGTGAGGCAATGTGGTCTCGTGGATAAGCAACCGCCTAGTAAGTGGAAGGTATCGGGTTCGATCCCCAGCTAGTGTATTTTGTTTTAAAGCCCCAAAGGGCCTATGGTGAGGGGGGGCAGATGAGTGTAGGAAAAAAACTGTTAGGGAGCCCCTTTGGGGGGTCTTTTTTTTGGGTGGGGGGTCTTTTTTTTTTTTTTTCCCGGTCAGCTAGCTGGCGGTCGTCAGCTAGCTGGCGGTCGTCAGCTAGCTGGCGGTCGTCAGCTAGCTGGCGGTCGTCAGCTAGCTGGCGGTCGTCAGCTAGCTGGCGGTCGTCAGCTAGCTGGCGGTCGTCAGCTAGCTGGCGGTCGTCAGCTAGCTGGCGGTCGTCAGCTAGCTGGCGGTCGTCAGCTAGCTGGCGGTCGTCAGCTAGCTGGCGGTCGTCAGCTAGCTGGCGGTCGTCAGCTAGCTGGCGGTCGTCAGCTAGCTGGCGGTCGTCAGCTAGCTGGCGGTCGTCAGCTAGCTGGCGGTCGTCAGCGTGGCCTGCGGCCGATAGCGTTAGCCCCAAAGCCATGTCCAGTTTTTAAACTACATTCAAGAGTCCCTTATTGCCAGGTTAAACAAGTTTTTTACATTTTCAGTTCTACTTTCTTCCTTTTATTACTCTGTACACTCCGACCATGCTATCATTTTCCAGTCTGTAAACAACCTTACTTTAGCCCCAAAGCCATGTCCAATTTTTAAACTACATTCAAGAGTCCCTTATTGCCAGGTTAAACAAGTTTTTTACATTTTCAGTTCTACTTTCTTCCCTTTATTACTCTGTACACTCCGACCATGCTATCCTTTTCCAGTCTGGTAAACAACCTTACTTTAGCCCCAAAGCCATGTCCAATTTTTAAACTACATTCAAGAGTCCCTTATTGCCAGGTTAAACAAGTTTTTTACATTTTCAGTTCTACTTTCTTCCCTTTATTACTCTGTACACTCCGACCATGCTATCCTTTTCCAGTCTGTAAACAACCTTACTTTAGCCCCAAAGCCATGTCCAATTTTTTAAACTACATTCAAGAGTCCCTTAATTATTGCCAGGTTAAACAAGTTTTTTACATTTTCAGTTCTACTTTCTTCCTTTTATTACTCTGTACACTCCGACCATGCTATCCTTTTCCAGTCTGTAAACAACTTTACAACATGAATTCAATGATGGGCAGGGTTTTACTTCTCATATGAAAGCGCCCAAACTTCACGAGATGAAACAAAGGGTCTTTCAAATTCAAGTCTATTCAAGCCCAATATGGGCTAACAAACTGGCCTGCATACCCGAGCAGAATCATTTTATGCTCAACAAAGACACACAGCCTTGGGTAAAGAGGTCCATTTCATTTTTTTTTTTTAATTTAGTTATATTTTTTCATTGACAGTATACTATTAAATATCAGGAATATTGAATGCTCTGTTTCAAATACAGTCCAGATTGCCGAGCAATGAATTATCTCCTGCTTCTTGTCCAAAAAACATATCTAACTGGTTTTTAAAACGGTATCATTTTACTTTTCATCTCCCAACATTATTTTGAACTGTCTTGAACTTAAGTTGTTTTCCTTCCTTGAAATGACACTACAGCCAGTCTATTCTGTTCATGTAGGCGTATTGAAAGAGCTTGTCCTCCATGCAGACAAGGAGAAAGAGCCATATTAAGTACCTTTAGGGACAATACATCAAAATAATGCGGTCATTGTTGCAATGTCAGGAATGCTATTTCTACCTCTTTGGAAATCCTCGCAATAACAAAAGTATCCACTCAATGAAGGGAGTGCCCGTTCTTTTCTTCAATTCATCAATTGATGCCATGTTAGAAAGAGCTGAGTAGTTTGTTACGTAAATATTCAAATATAGCCGATGCGAGCTATTAAAAAAAAACTGAATCGAATAGCCTGCATCTTTAATATGAATAACAATGAGCAGTGCCTAAATACAGCTGCACTGCAATTCTAAGTTAGCTTCAACGAAATGTTAATTTCAATGGCATGTTAGTTTTGAATGCACCTGTTTCAAAAACATAACAATCATTAAATCAGCATCCGAAAAAAACCTGTTAGGGAGCCCCTTTGGGGGGTCTCTTTTTTTTTTGGGGGGGGGTCTTTTTTTTTTCTTTCTTTTTTCAAAAGCACGGTGTTAACAACTAAAAGTGAACCAGGTAATCGCAGTGAGGCAAAGTGGTCTCGTGGATAAGCAACCGCCTATAGTGGAAGGTATCGGGTTCGATCCCCAGCTAGTGTATTTTGTTTTAAAGCCCAAAAGGGCCTATGGTGAGGGGGGGGGGAGCAGATGAGTGTAGGAAAAAAACTGTTAGGGAGCCCCTTTGGGGGGTCTTTTTTTGGGGGGGGGGGGTCTTTTTTCTTTTTTTCTTTCTTTTTTTCAAAAGCACAGTGTTAACAAACTAAAAGTGAACCAGGTAATCGCAGTGAGGCAAAGTGGGTCTCGTGGATAAGCAACCGCCTAGTAAGTGGAAGGTATCGGGTTCGATCCCCAGCTAGTGTATTTTGTTTTAAAAGCCCAAAAGGGCCTATGGTGAGGGGGGGAGCAGATGAGTGTAGGAGAAAAAACTGTTAGGGAGCCCCTTTGGGGGGTCTTTTTTTGGGGGGGGGTCTTTTTTTTTTCTTTCTTTCTTTTTTTAAAAGCACAGTGTTTAACAACTAAAAGTGAACCAGGTAATCGCAGTGAGGCAATGTGGTTCTCGTGGATAAGCAACCGCCTAGTAAGTGGAAGGTATCGGGTTCGATCCCCAGCTAGTGTATTTTGTTTTAAAGCCCAAAAGGCCTATGGTGAGGGGGGGCAGATGAGTGTAGGAAAAAAACTGTTAGGGAGCCCCTTTGGGGGGTCTTTTTTTTGGGTGGGGGTCTTTTTTTTTTTTTTCGTCAGCTAGCTGGCGGTCGTCAGCTAGCTGGCGGTCGTCTGGCGGTCGTCAGCTAGCTGGCGGTCGTCAGCTAGCTGGCGGTCGTCAGCTAGCTGGCGGTCGTCAGCTAGCTGGCGGTCGTCAGCTAGCTGGCGGTCGTCAGCTAGCTGGCGGTCGTCAGCGTGGCCTGCGGCCGATAGCGTTAGCCCCAAAGCCATGTCCAGTTTTTAAACTACATTCAAGAGTCCCTTATTGCCAGGTTAAACAAGTTTTTTACATTTTCAGTTCTACTTTCTTCCTTTTATTACTCTGTACACTCCGACCATGCTATCATTTTCCAGTCTGTAAACAACCTTACTTTAGCCCCAAAGCCATGTCCAATTTTTAAACTACATTCAAGAGTCCCTTATTGCCAGGTTAAACAAGTTTTTTACATTTTCAGTTCTACTTTCTTCCCTTTATTACTCTGTACACTCCGACCATGCTATCCTTTTCCAGTCTGTAAACAACCTTACTTTAGCCCCAAAGCCATGTCCAATTTTTAAACTACATTCAAGAGTCCCTTATTGCCAGGTTAAACAAGTTTTTTACATTTTCAGTTCTACTTTCTTCCCTTTATTACTCTGTACACTCCGACCATGCTATCCTTTTCCAGTCTGTAAACAACCTTACTTTAGCCCCAAAGCCATGTCCAATTTTTAAACTACATTCAAGAGTCCCTTAATTATTGCCAGGTTAAACAAGTTTTTTACATTTTCAGTTCTACTTTCTTCCTTTTATTACTCTGTACACTCCGACCATGCTATCCTTTTCCAGTCTGTAAACAACTTTACAACATGAATTCAATGATGGGCAGGGTTTTACTTCTCATATGAAAGCGCCCAAACTTCACGAGATGAAACAAAGGGTCTTTCAAATTCAAGTCTATTCAAGCCCAATATGGGCTAACAACTGGCCTGCATACCCGAGCAGAATCATTTTATGCTCAACAAAGACACACAGCCTTGGGTAAAGAGGTCCATTTCATTTTTTTTTTTTTAATTTAGTTATATTTTTTCATTGACAGTATACTATTAAATATCAGGAATATTGAATGCTCTGTTTCAAATACAGTCCAGATTGCCGAGCAATGAATTATCTCCTGCTTCTTGTCCAAAAAACATATCTAACTGGTTTTTTAAAACGGTATCATTTTACTTTTCATCTCCCAACATTATTTTGAACTGTCTTGAACTTAAGTTGTTTTCCTTCCTTGAAATGACACTACAGCCAGTCTATTCTGTTCATGTAGGCGTATTGAAAGAGCTTGTCCTCCATGCAGACAAGGAGAAAGAGCCATATTAAGTACCTTTAGGGACAATACATCAAAATAATGCGGTCATTGTTGCAATGTCAGGAATGCTATTTCTACCTCTTTGGAAATCCTCGCAATAACAAAAGTATCCACTCAATGAAGGGAGTGCCCGTTCTTTTCTTCAATTCATCAATTGATGCCATGTTAGAAAGAGCTGAGTAGTTTGTTACGTAAATATTCAAATATAGCCGATGCGAGCTATTAAAAAAAACTGAATCGAATAGCCTGCATCTTTAATATGAATAACAATGAGCAGTGCCTAAATACAGCTGCACTGCAATTCTAAGTTAGCTTCAACGAAATGTTAATTTCAATGGCATGTTAGTTTGAATGCACCTGTTTCAAAACATAACAATCATTAAATCAGCATCCGAAAAAACCTGTTAGGGAGCCCCTTTGGGGGGTCTTTTTTTTTGGGG
This sequence comes from Strongylocentrotus droebachiensis, assembly GCA_035222895.1. Taxonomy (NCBI): domain Eukaryota; kingdom Metazoa; phylum Echinodermata; class Echinoidea; order Camarodonta; family Strongylocentrotidae; genus Strongylocentrotus; species Strongylocentrotus droebachiensis. The sequence goes on along the minus strand of JAVYIG010010474.1, from coordinate 3,195 downwards.
GGGGGGTCTTTTTTTTTTCTTTCTTTTTTCAAAAGCACGGTGTTAACAACTAAAAGTGAACCAGGTAATCGCAGTGAGGGCAAAGTGGTCTCGTGGATAAGCAACCGCCTAGTAAGTGGAAGGTATCGGGTTCGATCCCCAGCTAGTGTATTTTGTTTTAAAGCCCAAAAGGGCCTATGGTGAGGGGGGGGGGAGCAGATGAGTGTAGGAAAAAAAACTGTTAGGGAGCCCCTTTGGGGGGTCTTTTTTTTGGGGGGGGGGGTCTTTTTTTTTTTTTTCTTTCTTTTTTCAAAAGCACAGTGTTAACAACTAAAAGTGAACCAGGTAATCGCAGGTGAGGCAAAGTGGTCTCGTGGATAAGCAACCGCCTAGTAAGTGGAAGGTATCGGGTTCGATCCCCAGCTAGTGTATTTTGTTTTAAAGCCCAAAAGGGCCTATGGTGAGGGGGGGGAGCAGATGAGTGTAGGAAAAAACTGTTAGGGAGCCCCTTTGGGGGGTCTTTTTTTGGGGGGGGTCTTTTTTTTTTCTTTCTTTCTTTTTTTAAAAGCACAGTGTTAACAACTAAAAGTGAACCAGGTAATCGCAGTGAGGCAATGTGGTCTCGTGGATAAGCAACCGCCTAGTAAGTGGAAGGTATCGGGTTCGATCCCCAGCTAGTGTATTTTGTTTTAAAGCCCAAAAGGGCCTATGGTGAGGGGGGGGCAGATGAGTGTAGGAAAAAACTGTTAGGGAGCCCCTTTGGGGGGTCTTTTTTTTGGGTGGGGGTCTTTTTTTTTTTTTTCTTTTCGGTCAGCTAGCTGGCGGTCGTCAGCTAGCTGGCGGTCGTCAGCTAGCTGGCGGTCGTCAGCTAGCTGGCGGTCGTCAGCTAGCTGGCGGTCGTCAGCTAGCTGGCGGTCGTCAGCTAGCTGGCGGTCGTCAGCTAGCTGGCGGTCGTCAGCTAGCTGGCGGTCGTCAGCTAGCTGGCGGTCGTCAGCTAGCTGGCGGTCGTCAGCTAGCTGGCGGTCGTCAGCGTGGCCTGCGGCCGATAGCGTTAGCCCCAAAGCCATGTCCAGTTTTTAAACTACATTCAAGAGTCCCTTATTGCCAGGTTAAACAAGTTTTTTACATTTTCAGTTCTACTTTCTTCCTTTTATTACTCTGTACACCTCCGACCATGCTATCATTTTCCAGTCTGTTAAACAACCTTACTTTAGCCCCAAAGCCATGTCCAATTTTTTAAACTACATTCAAGAGTCCCTTATTGCCAGGTTAAACAAGTTTTTTACATTTTCAGTTCTACTTTCTTCCCTTTATTACTCTGTACACTCCGACCATGCTATCCTTTTCCAGTCTGTAAACAACCTTACTTTAGCCCCAAAGCCATGTCCAATTTTTAAACTACATTCAAGAGTCCCTTATTGCCAGGTTAAACAAGTTTTTTACATTTTCAGTTCTACTTTCTTCCCTTTATTACTCTGTACACTCCGACCATGCTATCCTTTTCCAGTCTGTAAACAACCTTACTTTAGCCCCAAAAGCCATGTCCAATTTTTTAAACTACATTCAAGAGTCCCTTATTGCCAGGTTAAACAAGTTTTTTACATTTTCAGTTCTACTTTCTTCCTTTTATTACTCTGTACACTCCGACCATGCTATCCTTTTCCAGTCTGTAAACAACTTTACAACATGAATTCAATGATGGGCAGGGTTTTACTTCTCATATGAAAGCGCCCAAACTTCACGAGATTGAAACAAAGGGTCTTTCAAATTCAAGTCTATTCAAGCCCAATATGGGCTAACAACTGGCCTGCATACCCGAGCAGAATCATTTTATGCTCAACAAAGGACACACAGCCTTGGGTAAAGAGGTCCATTTCATTTTTTTTTTTTAATTTAGTTATATTTTTTCATTGACAGTATACTATTAAATATCAGGAATATTGAATGCTCTGTTTCAAATACAGTCCAGATTGCCGAGCAATGAATTATCTCCTGCTTCTTGTCCAAAAAAACATATCTAACTGGTTTTTAAAACGGTATCATTTTACTTTTCATCTCCCAACATTATTTTGAACTGTCTTGAACTTAAGTTGTTTTCCTTCCTTGAAATGACACTACAGCCAGTCTATTCTGTTCATGTAGGCGTATTGAAAGAGCTTGTCCTCCATGCAGACAAGGAGAAAGAGCCATATTAAGTACCTTTAGGGACAATACATCAAAATAATGCGGTCATTGTTGCAATGTCAGGAATGCTATTTCTACCTCTTTGGAAATCCTCGCAATAACAAAAGTATCCACTCAATGAAGGGAGTGCCCGTTCTTTTCTTCAATTCATCAATTGATGCCATGTTAGAAAGAGCTGAGTAGTTTGTTACGTAAATATTCAAATATAGCCGATGCGAGCTATTAAAAAAAACTGAATCGAATAGCCTGCATCTTTAATATGAATAACAATGAGCAGTGCCTAAATACAGCTGCACTGCAATTCTAAGTTAGCTTCAACGAAATGTTAATTTCAATGGCATGTTAGTTTGAATGCACCTGTTTCAAAACATAACAATCATTAAATCAGCATCCGAAAAACCTGTTAGGGAGCCCCTTTGGGGGGTCTTTTTTTTTGGGGGGGGGGGTCTTTTTTTTTTCTTTCTTTTTTCAAAAGCACGGTGTTAACAACTAAAAGTGAACCAGGTAATCGCAGTGAGGCAAAGTGGTCTCGTGGATAAGCAACCGCCTAGTAAGTGGAAGGTATCGGGTTCGATCCCCAGCTAGTGTATTTTGTTTTAAAGCCCAAAAGGGCCTATGGTGAGGGGGGGGGGAGCAGATGAGTGTAGGAAAAAAACTGTTTAGGGAGCCCCTTTGGGGGGTCTTTTTTTTTGGGGGGGGGGTCTTTTTTTTTTTTTTCTTTCTTTTTTCAAAAGCACAGTGTTAACAACTAAAAGTGAACCAGGTAATCGCAGTGAGGCAAAGTGGTCTCGTGGATAAGCAACCGCCTAGTAAGTGGAAGGTATCGGGTTCGATCCCCAGCTAGTGTATTTTGTTTTTAAAGCCCAAAAGGGCCTATGGTGAGGGGGGGGGAGCAGATGAGTGTAGGAAAAAAACTGTTAGGGAGCCCCTTTGGGGGGTCTTTTTTTTGGGGGGGTCTTTTTTTTTTTTTTCTTTCTTTTTTCAAAAGCACAGTGTTAACAACTAAAAGTGAACCAGGTAATCGCAGTGAGG
>JAVYIG010010473.1:0-68789 GCA_035222895.1 Strongylocentrotus droebachiensis | reverse complement strand
CCCTCTTGCGCGAAGCGCGGGAGCTTCGACGTTTCATTAAATTATTAGAAAAAGAAGACGATTCATTTTACCGACTCTAAATCATTGTCTGAATTTTCAAAAATGTTTGTTTGTCCGATAAAAAGTCACAGTTCGAAGGGGAAAAAATTGCTGGCCGACCGACATAAAAAAATCCCACCGACTTCAACCCCACCCCCCCCCCCCCCCCCCCCCCTTTAGTGACGCCCCTGAATGTAGAGTGGCCTGAGCGGGTAGGCACAGGGCGTGGTTCTAAACTTACAGAGACACTTCGATGAAGACACCCTTATTTCATGATTGCGTGTGTTGAACTGCCCTGGGTTTTACAACTTTTAACCTCCAGGGTTTATTTTGCATATATAGGTATTTACATGTTCATTTATATAATAAAAGGAAATAATGAATATTCAAATATCATAGGTAGCGAATAAAGGATGACTAACAGAGGAATGAAAACAAACATATATGAGAGGATGATCAAGCATAATGATATGCACCAATCTATAAATGTGAATTACTAAGTAGCCTGTTCACACTACAGCTTTACAGTAACAAAGCATTTTGTAGCCTTAATTTCAGTTTATTTTTATTAAGTAAGACAAAGTACTAGGTGTTAAAATAACACACATTTACCACCTTTCGAAAAAATAATACCCCAGGAACGTGAAAACAAAACTGTTATTGTCACACATGCCTATAATCGGACATATTTAAAAACTGAAATGTGGCACCACCCAAAAAATATAATTCTTAGATCATCCTTTGTCTTTAATTTGCACCTGGAAATAAATTCTTTGTTCCTCGTCTGTGTCATCGCGGCGAAAAGTTTCAGACTTTTCTTCTTCTGAGATGCACATGCAGCCTCAGACAAATGTGCCAAAGAAGTTTTGTCTTCTTGTGTTCCTGGAAACAAAGTTTTGGGCAATAGTTTTCAAGTCCAGTTTAACTATACGAGATTTATATATGAGTAATATTAAGCTTTGGTTGAGCTTTCTTTGGGTCATTGTACTTATAATTGTACAGATAAGTTTTTATCCCTTTCAAGACAGAGATTGTTCTCTCACAACTTGCCGTTGTAACCGGGATGGTAAGGTAAATGAAAAGAAGGATGTGCACCTCTGATAATGATCTCTTATAGATGGGACTGTTGTTGAAAATCTCACAGATTGTTTTAATGTATTTGATAGGTTTCCTCTCATAGTCACACACGTGTTGGAGGCTTGTTAGCTGCCGAGTTAATGCTACAAAGTCAATATCTCCGGCATACACTTCTCTCAACTCATCAGCACGAACAAAATATTGGGGAAAGGGGGGGGGGGGGGCTCATGATAACCGAGCCCGGCCGAAATATTGGGGGGAGGGGGGGGGGGGGGGGTTCAATGATATCCGAGCCCCTCAATAAACAATTGGGAGGCTGATGATATCTTAGCCGTACCAACATATGGGGGGGGGGGGGGCTCAAAGATATCTGAGCCCCACCAAAATATGGGGGGGGGGGAGGGTGCTCAATGATATCAGAGTCCCGCCAAAATATTTGGGGGTTTCAATGATATCCGAGATCCACCAAATATATTTTTTGGGTCAATGATATGCGAGATCCGATGTCTGAGCCCCCCCCCCCTCATAAAATGTTAATATTTGAATGGTAAGTCTGTAGATTATAGATATACATGAGTTTCATGGCTAGAATATAATGATTGGGGAGGAGGAGGGGGGGGGGGTAATGATATCAGAGCCCCGCAATAAGTATCGGGGGCGGCTCAATGATATATGAGCCCCACTGGTATTTTAGCCCCCTAAGGACTCAATGATATCTAAGCCCTACCAACAAATTGGGGGGCTCAATGATATCTATAACCCCCCCCCCAATATTTGTTTGGGGGTGTCCCCCCCCCCCCAAGCCCCCTGGTTCCTAAGCCTGTGTACAGGTCAATGAAGTCTACTTTTTGAAACTTAAAGGGTTTGGGTAACTTTGTCTCAGGTTTTGAAACAAAATCCTGGAATGATAGTTAGGGCTAGTTCTGATCGGAAAACGACCCAAATATCGGAGTATGGCTAGCTGCCCCAGGGCCTTGTCCTATATACGGATCAGGGGAAAAAATACTTAACAAATTTCGGTGGCTACTTTTATGACTTTCGGGGGCTCTTTTTGGCATTTCGGGGGCTAATTCACCCCGAGCCCCCGTGTATTTTTTCCTCTGATACGGATAGGTGAGTGCCCTGATGGGTCCACTCCTAACTCGTGTTTTTAGCCCTTCTTTCTTTACTTTTTCCTTTCCTTTCTTTTTCTTTCCTTTCCTTTCTTTTGTTTTTCAAAGAGGGGGGGGGGGGGTCCGTCGCCCCCCGTATATCCGCTCCTGAGTGACACCCACATAAACTAATCTTATTTATTACCGAACAAAAAAATGAAGAAAGAGCCCCTCAACACCATAGGTGTAAGTATTCAGCCAGTTGATACCCCACCCCCACCAAATTAAACTTTAAAAGTGATTTTTTTTTTTGCTTCTAATTTGATACCAGTGATTTACAGATTTTGCTGAAATGGCCTAATTTTCCGGAGTTTTTCCTTACTCTTTAGTAAATTACAGTATACTTTTAATACGTACTTTGTTGGAGAATGACAAATATCAAAATTTACAGTCAAGCAAGAAATGTGCTTATTTACTATTTAGAGGCCTACATGTCAGGTCCCGCGGAACGGCGGGCTTGGGGTCTCAAGCCCCCCCCCCCCACCCACACACACACACTTTTGAAAAAGTATAATGAAGAGAATTAAATAGAAAGAAATAGAAAAGAAAGTATGCTCATGTGACCGTAATTAAATGCCCATACCCCTGAGCTTCCGGGGCTCTGCCCCTTGACCCCACCTTGGGACCTAAGGCTGGCCCCTGGATGTTAATCTGACCTTAATTTTAATGCCTAAAACCCCTGCGCTTCCGGGGGCTCTGCCCCTTGGACCATACGCCAATTAGTGACCTGCCAGTGTCATGAATAAGGTATTAAAATATGCTCATCTGACCGTAATTAAATGCCCCTACCCCCTGAGCATCCGCCAATTTGTGCTACGCTCAACCTTATCTTAAATACTCTAGCGTCCCCCATTCACATTCAACCCCATTTTTAATCACTTTTATTTCCCATTTAACTTCTTCGTTAAACCTCGAAACGTCCCCAAATACTTGGGACGGGGCCTGTATCACCAATATATACTAGTAGTGAGTTGGTTGAAGTACGAAGCCACGTACAAACGTATAATCGATTACAACAGTTGTGGGGCCGATATCACGAGTATGCCTTCATAGAATAAAGGTTTTAAAGAAAATATTCACTTCTACTTTCAAAAGGACTGGCCCATTTGCTTTAAAAAAATTGTAGAGAGTTATTATGTAATTTCTAGAAAAATTTCAACCACATGATTTACAATGAGTCTAAATACATTGATTTGCCAAGTTGCTTCCTTTTATCAAATGTACACGTAAAACAATGGGGGGACAGACTATACGGATAGCAAACCGCACGATCCGTGCGAGCAGAAAACCCGCATATTATGTCTGACGGACAAATGAAACTGGTAGGACAAACGGCGCGGTCACACCGGCCCTTGTCCCCCCCCCCCCCTCTCTCTCTCTCTTTCTCTCTTTCTTTCTTTACCTCTCTACTCTCAGATTCTCCTTTATCGTCTTGCTAATGTCCCCATACGAGGTTTACTAAAATAGAAAGAAAGAGGGAGAGAGAGAGAGAGAGAACCAAACTTCCCCCGGAGCGGTTCTGAAAGAACTGTAGGGGTGGGGCTCGGGCGTTCTCGCATTCATTTTATTCATATTCTCGTCAAAGTTATTTCTGTAAAGTTGTATTGCATTCACTCATTCATCTCCAAACTTGTGTCTTGTTAGTTTGCTATACTAAAAATTGAAATTTTTAATAAATGCACCCCCCCCCCCCCCCCGTTCCCCTCTTGAAATCCGCTACTGTTCCTCCCATAAACTAGGATATAAATGTCGTAGGGATGCAAAAAATATGTTTGGCTGGTAAAATTGAAATGTGTAGGGCCGTAGGTCTCCTAAGTTTAGTACAATGGTAGAATTAGCGGGAAGGGGTCGGGGTTGTAGCCCACTGGTTTATGTAGCGCAGAGTGTTTCTTTTTTCATCGTGTGAATCTTTATTCTAAAACTTATGGACAAATACAAATCATGACACTATTCAATCAATTTCTCATTTTCGTACCATGACTGGGTTAGCGTTTTATTTTCTTTGTCACAGACTTAAAGTAATCACGATCAAACTAGATGGCTCATACTACATTACAAGGCAGATATCGTTCACTCGATTATTAATATACAAAGACTTAAAGAAGAAAAATATAGCCATTCCCCCCCCCCCCCCAAGAAAAAAAAACACACCAATTACTCATGTTAATAACTTTGGGCGGTCATCACTTGATTTGGGTGCTGTCTTACGCTCTGACTTGGGTCCTAGGCTTAAAGATCTCTCCATAACTAGTTAAACCGGTTAAGGTCAAATAGTACCACAGTCTCACTGACCAGACCGACATCAGACAGATTAATATTTTAATTTCTATTTTTGATTTTTATATATGAACTGCACAAAAGAAGGTTGACTAATAAATCCCCAAATGACGAACATTATGTAATCAATTTAGTGACCGGGTAACAATAATGCAATTTTTTTCATTTCTAAATTTGATTTATATACAAACCGCACAATAGAAGGTTGACTAATATATTCCCAAATAACGAACATTTTATTGAGTTGAGTGACCGGGTAACAATAATGTGAATATTTTCATCTCTAATTTTGATTTATATGTAAACCGCACAAAAGAATGTTGACTAAGATATCCCCATATGAAAAACAATATTGAATCCAGTGACAGGGTAACAATAATGTTAATATTTTCATTTCTAATTTTGATTTATATACAAACCACACAAAAGAAGGTTGACTAAGATATCCCCATATGAAGAACAATATTGAATCCAGTGACAGGGTAACAATAATGTTAATATTTTCATTTCTAATTTTGATTTATATACAAACCGCACAAAAGAAGTTTGACTAAGATATCCCCATATGACGAACATTATATTAAATCCAGTGACAGGGTAACAATAATGTTAATATTTTCATTTCTAATTTTGATTTATATACAAACCACACAAAAGAAGGTTGACTAAGATATTCCCATGTGAAGAACAATATTGAATCCAGTGACCGGGTAACAATAATGTTAATATTTTCATTTCTAATTTTGATTTATATACAAACCGCACAAAACAAGGTTGACTAAGATATTCCCATGTGAAGAACAATATTGAATCCAGTGAGCGGGTAACAATAATGTTAATATTTCCATCTTTAATTTTGATTTATATACAAACCGCACAAAAGAAGGTTGACTAAGATATCCCCATATGACGAACACTGTATTAAATCCAGTGACCGGGTAACAATAATGTTAATATTTCCATCTTTAATTTTGATTTATATACAAACCGCCCAAAAGAAGGTTGACTAAGATATCCCCATATGACGAACACTATATTAAATCCAGTGACCGGGTAACAATAATGTTAATATTTCCATCTTTAATTTTGATTGATATACAAACCGCCCAAAAGAAGTTTGACTAAGATATCCCCATATGACGAACACTATATTAAATCCAGTGACCGGGTAACAATAATGTTAATATTTTCATTTCTAATTTTGATTTATATACAAACCGCACAAAAGAAGGTTGACTAAGATATCCCCATATGACGAACACTATATTAAATCCGGGAACCCGGCCCCCCCCCCCCCCTTGAGAAAAAAATCATGTAAAATCACGTGATTTTTACCTATTTGGGGGGTTGGGTTCCCCCCCCCCCCCTGGCGCTCAAGGGGTGGGGGGGGGGGGGTGGGGGGGAACCCAACCCCCCAAAGAAATCCCCTAAGAAATCCTAAATCCGCGTCTGGTTCATTCCAAAGTTATTCATTTCCTGAATTACTATTGATATAGAAATCGATATAGGATCCTAGTTGGACCGTCCCATACGACTCCTCATCGTCGTCGCGTTCTACACGTAGCTCCAACACCGGTGGGTAGTACTCCAGATCGTCCCCAGTCACATTGACCCGACCAATGCCCGGCGTGTTATCTGCTGACCAGTACAACATGCCATCGTTGACCAGGAATCGCCAGTACCGATCACTGCTCGTATCATTAGGGAAATATAATTTGCGATCGGTACCATTCAATCTGACTGATTCAATGTTATTGCTGTAAACATTTCGGCTCCAGTAAACCCGATCATCTGCAATCAAATAAGTAGTATTGAGTTCTACGTAAAATAAATTCCTACAAAATCAAACGAAACCAGTGGCGTATCCAGATCTTGACTTCAGGAAGGGGTATCCCTCCGCCTCCCCCCACCCAAATAAACAATGAAAATAATAATAATAATAAAAATAAAAATAAAAATAAAAATAAAAATATAAATATAAATAAGATAAACAAAACAAATAGAGGTAAATATTACTCTTTTAGTTCAGAGCAAATAGTTGTACTGGGTCTTTGTCTATGTTCCATGCACAATGCATAATGCCCCCCCCCCCGGTCGTACTAAGACCTCAAATTGCCCTGCCTTTTTAGGGTTAGATTAATAATCCGATGAATTATCCACTACATCACGACACATCTCGACGAGAACAGAAAAAGATTGAGGTACCAACCTTTGGGGTCGACAAACAATCCCACTGGCCACTTAAAATTGTCCTCGGCTACAACCTCCTGAGTTCCGTCGACTCTACGAGCGACAAAGAAAGTTTCGCTCCAGTACAGATTCCTGTCAACAAGATACATTGAAAATATTCAATTTTCAAAAGACTGTCCCGTATAACTCTCTATCTTGCGTATTTCTTTGTTTGTTTGTTCGTCTTTTGGAATAACAAGATTTTAATTTGAGTTGATTTTTTTCGTCGAAAGTTTATATCAGGAAAAAATATATATACAATAATTTACACAGCATCAACACCGTTTCGGAGAAGGAAAAAAAAAATCGTCGGTGTTTTGGACAGTCATTTACGCTACTATTTCTGTCTGCCGGCGTTTCAAAAAACCACACTCCAGATGTGGATTTTTCGATTTTGGTTTCTTTGTCGTGTTTGCCGACGAACACCGAAATGTGAGGGAAATCGACGATTTTTGCTGGCAGTGTAAAATGCAGCTAAATAGATCTTTTAAAATCTGTTCAGTTTTATAACAATAGATGTGAAATTGTCCTAGATAAGATAGGAAGTATAGTCTATTAGTACCAAAGGGCAGAGGTGGCCATTCGGGGTGGGGGGGGGGGGTGTGCAAGGGGAAACAGTGCCCCTCTCCGCTTTTTTCAAGTGCCCGGGAATCAATTTTGAAAGCCCTGTCCATCACTTTTGAAAAGTCGAACATTACGATAACGTAGCACGTACATAATCCGCACATGATCTCAACACTAAGTTATCGGGTTTGCCCTTGAGTTGATTTTTCGAAAGTAATACACCAGGGGGGTGTTTCACAAAGATCCTAAGTTGAACTTATCTCTAAGTTGGACTTAACAATTATGGAAAGCCATTAGCATCTTTGAAAATATTTTGTAAAAGTTATTTTAAAAGGCATAAAATGTTGATTCAAATCATTCATATTGTCTATCATCAAGGAGATTGCAAGTTCTCGATGTGGAATTTTTGAAAAGTCTAAAATACTTGAATTTTTGCCTTTGAATATATTTTATTTTAAGGCTACAAATGGCTCTCCATAATATTTAAGTCCAACTTAGAGTTAAGTATGACTTAGAATCTTTGTGAAACACCCCCCTGTTTACGGTTGTATCAGTGCGCATGCGCAGACAGTTGACCTCGGGTCATTGGCCCTGAAACAAAGCCAATGACCTGAGGTCAGTGGTATTTATGCGTAAATTAAGATTGCGCCCATGCAAATGATGATGTGCGCGCACAACGCAGCGCGTAGGCAGTGATATCATCATAATTTGCATGGGCGCAAATTTACGCATAAATACATGACCTCTAGGTCATTGGCTTTGTTTAAAATGGCGCACACAACCGTAAACTGGTGTCTTAGCGATCGTGTTATGATCGATACTGCATGAGGAAGCAAAGTAAAGGTACCCCAGCAGACGATCGAAAAACACGGTGAACGGGTTGGAGATGCCAGTCTCGTAGAGAAGGTCACCTTCACCCTGGATCTGCTGAATATTCATGGCGGACATCCATACACAGTAACCGGCTCGGACCCAGTAGATCGTCCGACCATCCACGTCTAAAGTAAGGTCCCTTATCACTGAAGCTGTAAACCAGATTAATATACCATTTTTTAAAGCAGATGATTCTGTATGTATTGATAAATCATATGTAAAACATTCAAATGACAATAATAGTATAGTATTAATGACTGCTTTGAGAAAAATAGTTGTTTTTATACGCTCAAGGGAAGGTTAGAATCGTGCTATTACCCGAGGCGTGCCGAGGGGAATAGCCCAATTGTAACCTTCCCGAGAGCGTATAAAAACAACTATTTCTCGAATATTAAAGCAGTCATTAATACTTTTATATGCCGAAAAAAAATAGACTAAAAATATTTTTTTTTTTTTTTTCGACGATGGGATTCGAACTCTTGCGTACTAATAAGTGATGCATCAATAACCAGCGCCTCATACCACTCGGCCATCGTGCTATGTTACCATGCTTGGCAGTTTTGTACAATATATACATTAAAATGGATTGAAACCGGCTCTGCGTGATGAATGCTTCGCAAAAGCTTCATTAAACGGACCCTTCTTTTACTTTTGCAATGCATATTGGCACGAAATTAGATCAATTAGATGCATTAGATCATGAATGCCAATAATTAATTATCCTATTCTGTGGAGGATGAAACTTTTGTTGTCCTCACGTTTTGTATGGAGGATGTAATGCGTTTTAATCAACTGATTATGACTTCTTCATTGTGTTTGAGTTTCATACAGATCATTTCAAATCCTTATTTGTTTGGAGGATGAACTGTGTTTAACGATACTGATGCGTTCATCCATGAATGCCAATAATTAATTATCCTATTCTGTGGAGGATGAAACTTTTTGTTTGAATGGTGTTGATTTGTATTGCTGGCTGCAGCGGAAATGCATTATGTTGTCCTCCCGTTTTGTATGGAAGATGCAATTCGTTTTAATCAACCGATTGTGAGATAATAATTGTGATACCAAATTCAAGAATTCGGGTATGATGATATAGTAACAAGAGAGACATCGACGCAGCTCAAACTTGAATTGCACAACTTTTTTGAGGAGTTTATTTAAAGGGTGATATTGAATGCTGAGAATGTCATTTTACATGTAATTGAACAAATATATGAACAAAATGAGTTATATTCATTTATTTATTTATCACATCACACCACACGTACTCCACCGAAAAACAGTCCAAGGCTACAATGCCTCAAGCTTGGCTCCATAAACAATTGGTCATATCAGCTACGTCCTATAGTCTTCCATTCATATTTTACACAACACACAAGACGACCAGGCATGTTTAACAACTCGTAGTCCACATCTTACGCTTACATAGCTAATCATTGACTGCCTTAGACTTCACTGTATAAATAATTAACAAAATATATGAAGAAAACAAAATCAAAATTTGCCAAGTGAGGTTATAAATAGCCTGACTTTTTGTTAGGGCCAGCAAAATGTTGTCGAATATGCTACATTCATCTTAACAGAATATTTGATTTCGTACACTCGCTATTACATTGAACAGTAAATAAATACCAGTAGAGCTGTTTAAGAACATCTCTTGTTTTGAGCCATCCCATCGAATTCTGTCGATCCTGGTCCCAAATGCAAAATAGACCTGGTCCTGTTTGGGGTCATACTCCACAGCCCTGATAGGACTTGTTGCATTCGTTGTGATCACACGGTACTCCAGTTCGAGCAAGTTGGTATGCTTTCCATCACTGGTCTTCTTGAATATACTCGTGTAAATGGCGCGTTCATAACTAATGAAGATCTTGTTCATTTCTGAAAGCGTATAAACAGGATTTAGGCCAATTTAGCTATTACATGCGACTCAGTTGACATTATTATCATATTCGTATTTATGAAAGAAATAGTAAAATCCAGTTAAATGATATGAGCAGTGTATAATGGTTTTGAAGTTCGATGTAATGCATTTGTAAACTTTTTACATAATAACAAATACAGTGATCAGTAAAAGGCCAACTTATCTATCGTTGGTGGCATAATTACATCGCTTGTTTACAATAATTAAGTAATGATAATTTAGAGGTAAAATGTCTATTGGATATTATGTTTATATTAATACTATATTGTGGACGTCTTCATCATCATCATCATCATCATCCGAACTGTAAACTGTATTAACCACGTGATCATTGTTACCAACTTCATCTTCATCTAAGTTACCATAATCATTATGAGCATCATTATCAGTACTATCATCATCATCATTATCATTAGGCCAAACAAAATCATTTGGTTGTCCTCGACCGCCCGCTCGTCATTTTCGGGCCGCTCGTATGTTTTTTTTTTTTTTTTTTATATATATATATTTTTTTTCTATTTTTTTTTTTATTTTTATTTTTTTTTTTTTTTGGGGGGGGGGCGGGGGGGGGGGAGCAATCTTAAATGCCAAACAAACCATTTTATGCATTTGCAAGGATCAAAATGCGTCCCGTTGCCAGTTTTGTCTTTTCAGTACGCAATTTGGTATTTATTAAACTTGCCATTTTTATTTTTCTATGTCAAAATGCCGTTCATTCAAATCAGGTTCTGAGCATTCTTAAACTCATTTTAAAGCCCATCTGTACTAGTTTACAGGAGGGATTAGGCCACCCTGCAAGGTCGACGGACAGGTGGTTATCTCATCAAATCAGCTCTCAGTTAATATAAGATAAAGAGGATCATGGGGAACCAATGGTCACCGATTAGGCATTGTTTGCTACATAGAGGGCGCAAGTAGCTATAAGTAGTACAATGGAGATTTAAAAGGTGCTGTATGCCCAAAATACCTTGTGTTGGTCTTGATATTCATTGTACATGAAACTATTCTTTTACCATATTAAAGTGTTTTATAGACTTTATTTTTTTAAATGCTTGACAATCCCAATGAATTTGTTTTTATGGAGAAAAAAAAATATTACCGTAAAAAAAAAAAAAAAAAGACACACAAAAATGAAGTTTAGAAAAAGAAAGAACAAAAAATCCGCCCGCCCGCCCCCACTTCAGAAAAGCAATCGAGGACAACCAAACATTTTTTTTTTTGGCCTTAATATCATCATTATTATCATTATCATCATCATAATCATCATCATTATCAGAGGTGTTGTGGTCCAGTGGATAATCATCATCACCATCATCGGTTTTAATCACCAGGATCTTCACCACCATCATCATCATTATCATCATCATCATCCCAACACTTATTATCACCCTCATCATCAGGTACAACTGTAAATACTTCTTTACCTTTTTCGCATTGGGTTCCCGTAAATTCGTTCGAGCACTCACATGTATATCCCTCCAATGTCTCGGTGCATGTTCCTCCATTCTTACACGGATTGCTTAGACATGCTAGGGCAGGGGTGAAATAATTTAAATTATAATAGACCTATCATACTATAATTCAAAATTATGAAATGACCCATTCTTTTAACAAAATGACAATTTGAATAGTTACATCGCATCTACGCCCGTCTACGTATATCTGTTTTTTTTTCTTCAAATGTATCACGTCATACTGTTTGAATTATATTTCCTCTGCGTCTGACATCCTTTCTCGGAGTGTGACTTTTACTCAACACGTCTTCGTCATAACAATAACACTTTTTTGTCTGTTCATTTGTTTGTTTGTTTGAATTGTTGATCATTGTCATCTTTATAATTACCATTAACCACTATTTTATAATAAGTTAACGTGATTAGTATTAGGAGTAGTAGCAGTAGTAGTACACATGTATTAGTAGAAGTATTAGTGGTATTGTTATCATTATGAGCATACTTATTATTATTATTTTTTTTTTATTATCATTATTATTATTATATTTTACAATAATTATTATCATATTTACTTTTTGATAATATTATTTTCATTATTATTATCAATTATAGTAGGATCATTATTACAACTGATCCTGCTACTACTACTACTACTACTACTACTACTACCACTACTATTACTACTTCTTCTACTACTACTTCTACTGTGATCATTAGAATACATTTTCATCTACATTGGTATTTCTGGTGAGAACATAATCCAAAATTAGTTTTTAGAATAATACATAATCAAAATCTTAACCGAGCTTCTTACCTGGTATCATGCATGAAAAGGTATATATGACATCATTAACCAGGTTATTTCGTGGCAAGGGGTTCATTTTCTTGTAGACTGTTGGGATCTCGTCTCCATTGGGTAGCCTTATTGGTCGACATGAGACGATCACGTCAGAAAGTCCGCTAAGATATTGCTGAGAGGGTGATGGGGAAGCGAACGAGGGACAGACGCCTGGGAAGAAGGAGAAGAGGGGAATTTCGCCAGGACTTAGCAATACAAATATTCATAATGACGAATATTCAAAATGAACTCAAGTACTATGTGTAATATCACAGTGAATGTCAAAACAAAATCATGTACGGAGTTTCGAAAAATTACGTACATGGCCATTAAAAGTGCCTCAGTTGGATTTTCAAAAGTAGTTTTAATATCATCGATTTATTATTATCACCATCATCAGTGTCATTATCAGCATTATCATCATCGCCATCATCATCATCAACCCCATTATCATCATCAAATAACCCTCATCACCATCAACATCACAATCGTCATCATTACCAAATTACCATCATCGCCCTCCAGATCATCATCATCACTATCATCATCATCATTATTCTACTTATTTCATCATCCTCATCATCACAATCATTATCATCATCATCACCATCACCATCAATATTTATAATGACGATGATGGTGATCTCCATCAAAACTACTATCACCATCATCATCATCATCATCATCATTGAACGCTACCGCAACTACTTTCGAAAATCAACTCAAGGACATTATCCGATAAATCATGTACGGGTTTTCAAAAAATGACGTACATGGTCATTAATAGTGCCTCAGGTTGGATTTTGAAAAGTAGTTTTATTATTATCGATTTATTATTATAACCACCATTATCATCAACCCCATCATCATCAAAAAAACCTCATCACCATTATCATCACAATCGTCATCATTACCAAATTAACATCATCGCCATCTACATCATCATCATTACCATCATCATCATCTCACTATTATCATCACCATTATTCTACTTATTTCATCATGACTATCATCACCCTCATCATCATCTCACTATTATCATCATTATTCTACTTATTTCATCATGACTATCATCACCATCATCATCTCACTATGATCATCACCATTATTCTACTTATTTTATCATGACTATCATGACTATCATCATCATCATCATTAGCATCATCATCACAATCATCCTCATCACCATCACCACACCATCATCATCATCACCACCATCATCATCATCATCATCACCATCATCATCATCATCATCATCATCAACACACCATCATGATCATCATCACCACCATTATCATCATCATCATCATCTCCACGGTCATCATCAACACTATCATCTCCACCATCTTCAAAATCAGTATCAGTAATGTAGGCCGCCAGCACCATAACCATGTGTATACCCATGGGTCCCCTCAAAGGCGTTGGCTGAAATTTGTTATACTATTTCATTGTGTTATTGACCCACTCCTGTTTAACAACGATACTCTTTCTGACAAGAAAAAACAAACCCATATTCGGATGGATAATATATTAATAATAATAATAATAATAATAATAGCCTAATAGTCCACTCCAAATTTTATTAAACCGAAACGGAAATTCTTTTTGCCCAATTGAACTAGTCAAGAATATCGAAATAGATTTTGAGAACAGTTCCAACGATAGACGGTATAAATCAAACTTAAAAGGTAGAATTGGTACAGGGATATTTAAAATGAAAACGCAGAAAAAATAAATCAATTTTCGTAATAACCATACTTTCATGAAAAAAAATAATTATGGGCCCGCATTGATTTTCAAAGAATAATTGTCATCATTATTTGTCACATTATTACAAGAAAGAATAACAAAACATACCTCTAAGGATGAGCGAAGAGCCTACCAGGTAGAAGACCGTTAACGAGAATCCTGCCTGTATCATAATGAAAACGACAATTGATGATGACAATGATAACGACTACTACTACAACTACTACATGTCGTGGTCGAGTTGATACGTCGGCGGATTGTGGATCATAAGGTCCGCGGTTTGAGTCCCGCCGCGGCACTAATGTCCTTTGTCAAGACGTTGATCTTCTTTTGCCACTCTCAACCCAGGTCAACTTGCGGCAAGTAATTACTTACCTGAAATGCTAGAGCGCCGTAATGGCAGCCGTGCTCAACCCACGGTTTTAATCGGGAGCGCCATGATTATAACATCTGATAGATATGAGCGCTATACAAGAACCTTACTACAACAACTAGTACTACTACTGTTACTACTGCTTATTCTGCTAAAACTGGTACCATGACAACAACAACAACTACTACTACTACTACTACTACTACTACCAATTCTACTACTACTACTACTACTACTACTACTACTACTACTTCTTCTACTGCTATCATTTCTACTACTACTACTACTACTACTGGTACTTCAACAACAACAACAACTACTACTACTACTACTACGACTATGTGCCTGATAAACAGGCCTCCCTTTAGTAGGTTTTGTGGTTTGGTCAACCGTGTCCCCATAAGTAAACAAAAACGAGCAATGTCTTACATTTCGGAACCATACAACAATTAAAAGAAAACACGAAGAATTGTGATTAGATTTATTAAAGGTGTACACTTTTACAAACAATTTACTGAAATTAAAACAAGCAGGCAAGCAATCAAGCGAAAAGCACACACAATAAAACAAGTTGATTTAAAAGCTCCCATTCTCTTCTTTCAAATGAGACCATATATAGTTACGATGAAAGAATATTCAGGGAGAAAGATAACGCAAGGCTGAGCAGGCAACACAATTTGCAATTAGTAAGGCGCATTGACATTTCAATCAAGGAAATTAAAGGATGCAGCTGAACAATGTCAATGTGAATTAATTACAAATTGTGCTTGATCAGCCATCAAGTGACCCTTCTATCATGGTCATAACGTCAAATAAAGGATGACTCATATTCAACTTTTAGAGGCTGCGTAATTTCAATATTCATTAATTAATTAGATATCCTAAATCAATTAAAACAACATAATGAACCACACATGCAGTCATCCCCATATTTCAGAGCGTTGGGTGTATGATATAGCAGCTTTTAACAATCCTAAATCCGTCACGCGTGATATTGAAAATGTTTTGTTTTATGTCATACGAAAGAAGAAACAATGAGATACCCAATAATGTATACATGAATGAAAAACTAATTTGGAAATCTCGAATAATTAACCAATAACCTTCCATTTTTTTTCAGGGACACCCTATTGGTGACAATAGTCAACTGACTAATCGCCAATAACCCAAAACACAACAACATTGCATATTTAAAAGACTTGTCTGTGCGTATAGTTAGGGAGTTGGGCTTTTCTCGAAGGCCAAAAGCAGCGATATTTTTGCAAATTTATGCGAGGTCTCCTCGGCTTTTCAAGCTTATGTTAAGGTAGTCCATGTCTTCAAATTGCATATAAGTCACGTTTGACGCAATATCAAAGTCTTATCAGGGGAATTATAGCCATTCTCAAGAACCTTGTTTCCCCGTGTTTAACTTATCCTATGGAAACGTTAATGTTTACACAATAAGCCGCGCATGGCGGTGGTTTTACGAATTTAAAGTACCTTCCACTGAAAAATCTTGTTTATAACTAAGGTCTTTGTCCGCACTACAACCACACATAAGAGAGAGAGAGAGAGAAAGAGAGAGAGAGTGTAGAGTTCAAAGCATTGGAGATATTAATGAGATTAACTGAATCGCATTCAATGACGGATGCTTCTAGTATTCATTGTATTAAAAGAAAGACAAAGAAATTAAATTAGATCTAATTTCATTGCAGAAAATGTTTTATCATTATTATAATTTCGTTGATGAGATATAACCACATGGAAATCTCTAGTTCTCTTCTTTTATTTGAGGTACTACTCATCATCCATTATCCACGCATTATTTTAATTAAATCAATGGAAACTGGAGCTACCACAATTTTATTTCCATGCACAAATTGAAACTTTGGGTAAGTATTTTGAAGAAAATAAAATACAAATTCATAATTTTCTCTTTCAAAGTTGTGCATCAAATGTAAGAGGAGAAACAGAACTTTACATACATGCTTATCTTTCACCAATATTGTTAATTAGGATACAAAGAATTTGCAATGAATTCCGGTTTCCTTTTGTTCTGGATTAAATAATTTAAGAAAAACAAACACAGAAACATAGTTCATAATTCATAGGTAGAAGTAATTGCATTTGTGGTCGATAAACTATGACCAGCGTTCCACCATTCTATCCATCCTCATCTTCCTTCTCTTTCTCTACCTCCCTCCGTCTCTCTCTCTCTCTCTCACTCCCTTTTTTCTCTCTCTCTAGTCTGTAGGTAGTTGGCAGATATATCGATTTTTGGTTGTAGATATTTGGTTTAATTCAAAGTTCGAGTATTTATTACCTTTTGGCAATGAAACAACAAAAACGGTGGTTCATGAAGAAATAACTTTTCCTCAAAATCACTTTTTCATGTTTCAAAGGGGAGGGAGGGAATAATTTTTCTTCCTTCTTTCATAAAAATACAAATCAAATAATTGTTGTTATAATTTAAGTGATATCATAAAAACACAAGATTGGCCTAGACATTTTTAAACACGTTTTTGAATTAATTATCTTCTATATATGAAGATATTCATCATCAAAAATAAATGTTTTGTCATGATAGCAACATTTACGTACTTCATGTTGAAGTTGGTTGATAAGTTTTTGAGATCCTCGGACTTCCATTCTAAAAGTCTCTAAATATATAGAAATTCATAAAAATGATTGCTAGATTCTTAAATTATATTATAACAGTGCAGGATGCAGGATTCTAGGGGGTGGGGTGACGAGCAAATATAAAAACAGACACAAAACAGAAGAAGAAAAAATGTTCATCATGCTTTCTTGGTGAGACGTTTTGCTACAATCTTCTCTGGAAAATTAGACTCTCCTTTATGTCTAACGATGTCACCCCACCGTACTTGTTAACCAAAATGTAATTTAATTTATCAAGGAAAGTGATGTATATTATTACCTGTATAAGTAGTACAATAAATCAGTGTATTTAATATTTTTAGCGCAGTACCCGGATGACTGATGACACTGATCAATATTTTTTCTCATTGCTCAGTTATCCCGGAACTTCAACTATCTATATCGAAATCACACGAAAACAAACCCATATTTACCGAGGTAAGTCAAATTTTGATATTTAGCTAGTCATCCTGAAATAGTAAGCAAATAACTACCGTTGGTGAAGGTGATGGGACAAACTATCACTTCCGAGGCGATCTGGATGTAGCTATCTTTCCGAAGCGAAGCTGAGGAAAGATAGCGTATACATTCTGATCGACGAGGAAGTGATAGTTTGCCATCGCCTGAAACCAAAAGGTGATTATTTGCTTTATATTCCACATCCAAAATAATTTAACTACAAAAAGAAAAGGACGTGTACAGTATGCATCTACTGATCTACATGAAAGACACCAGGCCCAAAATCACACGAAAAAAGTTAAAAGTTTAACCCAACCTCTTTGAGGGTACGGTGCGCGCATGTGTTTGCTTTAATTGCGCTCATTGGTAATGCGCGCTTAATTACGCCTGTTTTAGTGCGCTTTTGGATAATCTTCAGTGAAAGTGCGTTGCCCTTTGTAGATAGTACCTCTATCTTCAGTAAAAGTGCGTTGCCCTTTGTAGATAGTAGTACTATCTACAAAGGGCAACGAACTTTTTGCTTCTCCCATCAATGATGGGCGAACTATCTTTGATCACGTGATTTACTTATGACCAATCGTAGAGCAAGATTCTTAGTATGTGGAATATAAATAATAATAACATTATATAGCTTTGTTTTCGTGTGATAGAAGAGTTTATACAACGCCTACTAAGATTCTTGCAACCTCATTGGTCAATTCTTGATCACATGACATGCGCTAAAAGTACCATTGAACGGCATCATTCTCCAGCAGTGCAATTCCGTTTGATCCTTTCGCACCATTGCACTCTGACGTCACTAACAATGTACAAAGTATATGGTGAGCTAAGTGACGTCAGAGTGCAATGGTGCGAAAGGATCAAACGAAATTGCACTCCGCGTAACAATAAACATAAAGGTTGGTACGCGCGGCGCATGGTACGCGCGTGGTTTGCTGCCTGCTTAATAGTGCGCGCTCACTATCAGCAATTTCATCGATTGAAAACAAGCAAAAAATCGCTGAGATTTAGGCCTAGGAAAACTGTTTTAAGCCCGTTAACGTCCGAGGTGTTGTATAAAACAAATAGTGAATGGTCTTTATTCGTGCAATGGAACAATATTTAGCATTCGGTGAAAGATGAGACGCTCACATTCAACTCGGCTGCGCCTCGTTGAATATAGCGTCTTTTATCTTTCACCTCGTGCAAAATCTTGTACCATTGCACTCATGACCATTCACTATTTGTATAATATTACTCTTGCCATGACAACGTTGGACTCGTCTTCGTCTCATCCAATATTGTCATAGCTCTAGCAATATGTTCTTATGTCACACCCAAAGCCATTCAATATTATATAAGTATTCCATGTTTCACTCGAAGCAGATTTCTCAGCTTTCCTTCCTATTTCAGTATAGAGCGTCCGCCTCACAATCGGGAGGTCGTGGGTTCGAACCCCGGCCGCGTCATACCAAAAGACGTTAAAAGACAGAAATTGCTGATATCTTGTTTAGCGTTCAACAATAAGGGATAGAGCAACATCGATCTGACGCTGCTCAGTGGCTGCCAGGCTCACGATTTATTGGGCAAAAAGAATTTCCACTTTCGGTTTAATAACATTTGGAGTGGATTTTATTATTATTATTATTATTTCTGTGTCTCTTCTCGTCACCCCTGAGGCGAGTGGATTTTGTCCCTGTTGATACTATCCATATATATGTTTACATCAATTTATCCCTATCTGTTTGACCATGTACTTTCTTATCTCTTCCCCTCACCACCACCCCCCCCCCCCCCCCCATATTGCTGAACTTACCGAACTCCTTGTGCTGTGGACTAGTGGAGTCATCACTGCTGATGAGTCGAGATTGAAACCAGCAAGCAAAACATGAATTGAATAACAAATAATTATCAGTTTATCTCCCTTTCTCGCCAAAGTGAGGTATATAGAAAATAGCTCCGTATAGTATCCCAGTGGCAGCGCGGCAACTGTAGCTATAATAATGGGGCTATATAATGTACTTGGTGCAAGAAAGGTGGACATTTTCGTCCTGCGTGTGATTAATCATTATGGTCATGGACCGTGATCATGGGCATGATCCATGCGCTATCCAGGTGCGTCATTGTAGAGTGTAAGCACTTTCGCTTGAAGAGGAGAGAGGGAGAGAGAGAGAGAGAGAGAGAGAGAGAGTGGGGTAAAAAGAGAGAGAGGTTGAGAGAGAGAGATAGAGATAAAGAGAGAGAGAGAAAGAGGGGGGGGGGTAAAAGAAAGAGAGAGAGAGAAAGAGAGAGTGGGGTAAAAAGAGAGAGAGATAGAGAGAGAAACAGACAGAGAGTGAGAGACAGAGATAGATAGAGAGAGAGAGAGGGGGTGGGGAGGAAAAAATGGGGGGGGGGGGGCACTAATGAAAGGGGCACCGAATGCCCATGTTTCCATGTGCGTACACACCTTTCACCATTTTCCGTTTATAATTTTGCAAGGCCACCCTACCCCAATCGATAAGAGATTTTCAAATGTCGGTCCCTCTCCACCTTTGCCATGTGTATCAATTGATATCGAAAGGTAGTGACAATGGTAGCCACTATCTTGCCTTTGAACACCCAACCGATGCTCATTCTTCCCAAGTAACGATTATTTCAAATAACCTTAAAAGATCATAATTCCTATCATAACATTTTATATAGTGTTTAACTCGCACTCATGTAATGATTCGCAATTCGGTCAATAATTTATATGCGGTCAATATTTCCTTTTCTGGGTACCGTTAGAATTTGTATAAAAGTAAATGATTTCTTTATATAATATCCACAATTGTAATGACATAATAATAATGATAAACTTTACTTTTTTGTAAATCGCAGACTCTATGCAAATATATCACACTGCATTTCAAAACTCCTGATTTGCCTTTAAAATACAACGTAAAGTAAAATAAAAGATGTGTTTTTTAGTTTTGCTTTTGGTGATTTCCTCATTTCTAACTGTGTAATATATTCTACAGTTTGGGACCTGTGCATGCAATTGTTATATTTGTTTTATGCGATTGGGTTTCCAATAATAGAGCATCTTGCAAGGAGCTACACAGGTTGGGAGTATGTTTTTGCTTCTTGAGTTTCTGAATAAGTAAAGGATGCTTCTTAATACGATATCATAATGTGATGTGTCTTGGCTAAACTACATAATAAAAGTGAACTTTCATAATGCACCATGTCTGTCAAAATTGACACTCAAGGTGCAATTGTGAGAAAAATTGTAAATCTGTGAGCATAAGACTATCAAGTTATTCAAGAAAGAAAGTTAAATTCTCAACCCATGAAATATTAGGGTAAGGTAATAAAAAAAATCCTTGCATAGGGTATTTGAACGCTTTATTATTGTAGTTCTGCTAAGCAATGGTTTCCTCAATCAATATATATATATATTTTTGTACCAGGAATAACGGATTTGATAAAATACTGAAATGAATTCGAGACACAAGTCGCCATGGCGATCACAACTATCATGAATTTGAATGCTTTTAGCTGATCTATTATTTTGTTCTATTTTGTTTTAAATAAATCTTGTTATCACTTCTTGTCAATAAACTTATCCCGTCTTTTCGATTGCCTTATTAAATTCCGGCTCCTTCGTTGTACAAGTATTAACCTCTCTCTCTCTCTCTCTCTCTCTATCAATCCCAAATACTACCCTTTATGCCCTTCAAATTGGCAATTATTTTAATAAGCTTATGCAAATTCATAGACGTATTTCCTTAACACAAAATCTGTCTTGATAATTATGCAAACATGTAATCAACATGAAATCGTATAAGTAAACATGAAGGCAAAGACTTATGAGAAAGAAAATATTTACGCGGCTAATATAGCAAACTTGGTGTAAATAGTCAGATGACTATGTCAACATATTATAATTAATTACTAATTTATGGGCTCACATCCGTTCTTAACATTGATATGAAGCATTTATATTTGACATTCATCATTAAATTGTGCAGAGCTATACATGGGAATACCATATTTACATCCAACTCAAGGCAATTTACAATGAGAATTTATCAAGGAATCATTGACGACTCATGAACTGAAATGTGATTCAAACAGTTGGATATGATATGGAGCATATTATCTTAACAGCACTGTAGGCTTAACCAAATATGGCTCTTTTGTTAACATGTAAATGAATGGCAATTAATCGCGTGTAACAAAGGACTTGCGCGTGTTCACTGAATATAATATACATAGAAATGTGAAGCGTATTACACTTTACGTCACATGAAACGAACAAAAAAATATCTGAGCTAGTCGTCAAATATATATATATACATATAGACTTTCATTTATGCGCTCATGTGTTATTCTGAAAATGTGTGTCCTGATTATACGCACAATAGTCTTCCGACATTAAAAATACAATTGTACAGGCTAATTGACACACATTCAATTTAAAAAAGCCTAAATGATATCAAATAATACATTTACAACAGAAAATCATCATAACGTGTGTAGACACTTGCACAAAAATGTAATCCAGAGAGATCGAAACTGTACTACAGAGATGCATCAAGATTATGGTCCGTACCCTGAAGGGATGTGCATTTTCAACAGGTGGATATGGTATAGATCAAAGATTATTTACATTAAATGCTTCGCTTAAACATGTGCGGCCCCATATTTACGGTCACATCAAATTCACGATGGAAATTCAAAATCATCGTTTTTTGCAGACATTTGTAATCTGTGAATTCTATATTTAGATTCAATCAAATGTGCAGTGCCCTGAACCGACATGTGTCATAAATGAAGTTGGATATGATATGATGGAGACATAACGAGCAAATGTGCAGACTTATGCACACAAATCCAATCTCAGTATAGTATCACATAAAATATATATACAATGGACATTCACCATTATAATGTGCAGACTTATGCACAAAAATACAGTCTCACTATGATATCATATATATATATGCGATGGAAAATTACCAGTACAATGTTTAGGTCTATGAATACAAATCCAAGGTCAGTATGATGTCATTTGAAATATATATGCAATAGAAATTCACCATTACGATACGCAGACTTATGAACAAATATCCAAATCAGTTTGATATATGAAACATTCATATGAAATGGGCATTCACCATTACGATCTGCATACTGATGCACAAAAATCAAATCGCAGTATGTTTTTATATGAAATATACAAGTACATGTATATGCGATTGGCATTCACCGCTTTGATGTGCAGATTTATGCACACAACTCTATTCGGCTTAGTATGATATCATATGGAATATATATTCATTAGACATTGCACATTATATGTGCAGACTCATACACAACAATCCAATGTCAGTATGATAAAATCCGATATGTGTATGCATTGGACATTCACCATTATAATGCGCAGACTTATGCACACGAGTCCAAGCTCAGTATAATTTATATGAAATATATATGCAAAGGGCATTCACCGTTATGATGTGCAGACTTATGAACAAAACTCCAATCCAAGAATGATATCATATGAAATATAAACACTTACGCATAGGACATTAAACTCTATAATGTGCAGACTAAAGCGCAAACATACAATCTTAGTATATCATTGAAAATATATATACATGTATGTATAGGAAATACACCATCATAATCTGCAAACTTATTCACACAAAAAACTATCTCAGTATGATATCATAATAAAATATATATCAACAATATATTGAACATGAAACATTGTAATGAGCTGACTTTTAAACACAATCCAATCTCAGTATGATATCATATGCAATATATATAAGCATTAGTCATTCACTATTACAATGTGAAGATTCATGCACAAAATTCCACGCTCAGTGTGATATCAATGCTATATATGCAATGGACAATTACCATTATTATGTTTAGATTTATAAATAGAATTCCAAGGTGAGTATGATGTCATTTGAAATATATATGCAATAGAAATTCACCATTACGTTACGCAGACTTATGAACAAATATCCAAATCAGTTTGATATATGAAACAATAATATGTACTGTGCATTCACGATTTGCAGACTCGTGTACAAAAATCCAATCTCAGTACGTTATCATATGAAATATACAAGTACATGCATATGCGATTGGCATTGACTGTTTTGATTTGCAGATTTATGCACAAAACTCTAATCCTAGTATGATATCATATAGAATATAATATTCATTAGACATGGAACATATATTCATTAGACATAGAACATTATAATGTGCAAAATTAAGATTTAACTCCGTTTCATTGACGATCAGCCATGCATCACGTCTTTTGTCTTCTTTGTGCATGGCTGATCATCAACGAAACGGAGTAAATTCTTTTGTCAACTCCATTTGCTGCTACAGCAGGCATCCAGTGAAAACGAATTAGTTTAATCAAATTATGGAAATGCAAGCATTACTTTGAACAAAATCCAATCTCAGTATGATATTATATGGAACATATATGCATTGGATATTCACTATTATAAAGTGCAAACTTATTTATTCCCAAAAATCCAAACTTATTGTGGTATCATATAAAATATCTATACAATGGACATTCATCATTATGATATGCAGACTTTGAACACAAATCCAATCTCATTATATCATTAAAATATATGCAATGGACATTCACCATTATAATGTGCAGACCAATCTCAGTATAATGTCATATGATATGTACATGGATTGGACATGAAACATTATGATGTGCAGACATAAGCAAAAAACTCTAATCTCAGTATGATATTATATGAAATATATATTCATTGAACATTTAACATTTTGATTTTCAGACTTATGTACACAATTCTAAACTCATCGAGATATGATATTATACGCGATATAAATATAATAAATATAATAAAAATTCAACATGTGCAGACTTATGCATACAACTCAAAATTATGGTATGACGTCATACCAGATCTCAATACACTAATAACATGTGCAGACTTTGCACACAAATCCAATCTCAGTATGATATAATATATAATTCATGATACTATAACCATTATGATGTACAGACTTATGCACTAATATCTTAACTCAACACTGAGATATGATATTATATGAAATATAAATACACTAGCGTTCAACATGTGTAGCATTATGCGCAAATATCTAAACTCAACACTGAGATATGATATTATATGACATGTAGATACATTAGAAATCTAATATGAGCAGACTTATGCACAATAATCCATTGTCAGTGTGATATCGTATACAACATAAACATATATATATATATAAACATTGAAAATTCCCCATTATGATGTTCAGACTTATGCACAAAAATCCAATTCCAGTATGATATCATATACTTTGGACTTTCACCATTATGATACACACAAATAGCTAATTAACTCAACATTGAGATGTTACATTTATGTTATACGAGACCCAACTACATTGGACATTCAACATGTGCAGACTTATTCACTACAATCTAAACTGAACGTCACGATATAATGTTATCAGTAATCTACTGGTCATTCTCCATATGATAGTTGACCTTTAATTATAATTCGTCTAGGGTTTGGGTAATCTGATATGTGTATTACCAGAAGGGGTATTGTAAGCCTACTTTGTTTCACGAAAGTTGAAATTATTGGATATACAAGTGATACCGAGCTGCTTGATAGCTTTAAACATAATGACCCGAATGCACAAAAGAGGTTTGTCGACAAACCTAGGTGTATGTGCGTCATTCGTTTCGACGCGTTTTTTACAAACTGGTTTGTAAAAACGAGTCATATGACGCACATAGTGTATATTATTTGTATTATTTTCATGTTAATTCATATTCAACATAAAACCTTTAAATTATTTCGTCTAAAAGTCAGAATACATATGAATATATACAAATTGGTAAAACAAGATTATAATTACAATTCTGAACTACTGCAAGTATTTAATAATACCCATTACTCCATAAAACAAACTTGGAAAACTAGTATCCTTGATTACAAAAACAACAACGTGGAATTAAGACATTCTTTTTTTCATTAAGGAATGCAATAAAAAGAGGGCATGGTACGGGGTTCGACGGATATGTAACCATGTCGCTAAATAATATGCATTATATGCTCGGACTAATTTTGGCATATGATTATCTGATGGTCAGTAGTTATTAAGGTAAGTAATCCCAATTAGTTGGTCAGTAATGCTTACATTTATTTAGGCCTATGATTATATGATGGTCACCACTACTTTAATTGTATTTGTGATGGTCAGTAGTTATTAAATAGATTCAGAACTATGGTTATGTGATGGTCAGTAGTTATTAAATGCGCTCATTTTGTCATCAAGGAATGCACTAAAATGAGGACATGATACGGGGTGCGATATATGTGGAACCATGTCTTTTAACAATTTGCGTTATATAGTTGGAGTAATTTAGGCCTACTATTATTTGATGGTCGGTGGTTTTTAAATGTATTAATGCTGACGGTTATCTGATGGTGAGTAGTTATTAAATGTATATGGGTTTCCTTACACTTCACGAACAGCCTTTGAATAACTTTGATATCCTTTTTCCAAGTAAAATAGTAAGCTTTCTCTGTGCACCATTTAGGTGAAAAGCTATCGAGAATTTATTTACATCAGGGAACTGTATTACAAAGAGTTGATAATAATCACAACTTATTCGCGATTGATATCACTCGCGAATCGACACTATCGCAAATATCGCAATCACAATCGCAACTATGTACATAAGAGATAAGAAATTGCAAACTTGCGATTGGTTTGGATCAATCGCAACTCTTTGTAAGACAGGGCCCAGATCTTCTTCATATTTTGCCTCCATAAACACACCACCTAAATCAACACTATCAAAAATCCCCTTCAGCTCGGTGAAGCTTCCGCCTGTCTTGTTTTTCCATAGAGAGAGACACTCCCTCATCGCCTGCTTAGAGGCGCTACCGGGCTTCCTCAGAATATTCTCTGCTTCATTGTACGCAATACCGAGTCTGTTGGACAGTTCATGGTATTTATCGTGAGGTACGTTGGCTGCAAGCATATTCAGTTTCCCATCTAATACCGTATCACTGTACAACAAAGATTTAAATAATAAGGACATATTATGTAAAGTATGTCTAAACTCAATCAGAATTTTCGGCCAGTCGTATTGTCATAATTTTCATGGGCAGGTCTTCACTAATTTAGGTAGAAGTATTCTGATAATTTCATTTGTTAAGTTAGAACTAGGAGCGTGAATTGTCAGTGAAGACTTCGTCAATCTATATTTCAATCTTATTTACGATTTGGGTCGATATCCCTCTGTAAGCTTTCAAGGCCTTTGGAAAATTCATTCTCCCGGTATTTAGGATACCAAATAGTTCTCAATAATGTTAGATATACGTCTAGAAGTGGACAATGTAATTTCTTCAAATTCGTAAAGTCTTATTATTTTCTATGTTTATTTCCCCTTCTGTTTCTTAAGAGGGGATATACTCAAACACATTTTAATATAATTCTGAATTGTAGTCATAATGGGCGTTGATGAAGCGGTGTATCAGAACGCAAACAATTCCCGTTCATACACTTTTGATCTACGCTGGCATATAGTTCATATCTAGGGAAATTTTACCGAAGAAATATAATAAGGTTTTGGCCTATCCCATTAATGAGATCGTTAATAATAATCAAGAATGATCGAAGAGCCGTTATTTAGCCATTTAGCAATTAAGGGATAATTCTTACTTGGATATAGGAGTATAAACTTCATGGGCTGCTGCTGGTGCATCTTGAAGAGGAACGTCAGCTGATGTAGATGCCGACGGTTCCAGGAATGCGGGAACTGTGTCTCCTGGTGATGTGTCGGTTATTCATGTTTATAGGAATGGAACAATATGTTAACATCGTAAAGATATGCATTCATTATTTTCGTGTTATTGGTTGTATAATCATGTTGCATTATAAATTGAATTGTAATTCAGTCACACAAATGATTAAATCTTGTTACATCATATTGTTATTATTGTTTTCTTGTTATCCGCTAACGATCAAAATTCATTTGATCCTGGTGAGTTTAAGTTTAAATCTAATAGATTGTTTTTGATTAATGTAATAAAATTGCTTACATCTCCACTAAACTTCTTTCTTAAAATTGGAAGAAAGGTAAATGGTAACAAATAAAAAGATTAAACATAAGTACAAATCAAAGTAGGTAAGATTTCATCTTATAGCGATCGGGTTCATTGTGTGTGCATGGACAGGGAAAGGCTGGATTTATGTTCATGTCCACTTTGTAAGTGATTACACGTTTTATCTGTGCTGTACATGCGTCCACGTACCTATCATGGTTATGTTATAGATTTTATTTAAAAGAACTCGCTGTCTGAACACATGTTTGGTGTATAAACACAAAATATAGATTAAACAAAAAGTTCAAAACACACAAGTCATGTCAAATGGAAATTGACAGGTTTGTTTTAGAGTTCATGTCTGTCCATGACATGTTGAAAGTAAATGTCAATGTTAGTTAGTTTGAATATGAATAGACAAAAAGAGCTTAACTTAAAGGTCAAGATTCCCGTTTGCATCTCATCCAACAATGACAAGGAACATTTCATTCATTTTGTATTCAGGAAGTAACCATAGCAAGTTTTAGCAAACAAATGTAGTGAGGTTTCAGCACCTTTGGTGATACCTTTTAAAGGAAAATATTAACAGTTCCCTATAATGCATTCGTTATTTTATACGTGCCCTCAACCTTTCAAGACTTGTCAAATGTTCGCCGCTGACAGATTGAAAATGAATGACAAAAATGTGTGGATTTCTCATTTGGTTTGATTCTATTTGATTTTATTTACCTTCTAAGTGCATGGGAACCAAGAGCTCCTTTGTTGTGCTTTGTTTCAAGATGAAGTGTAATATCACCTTATTCCTGTCAGTGTTTTTTGTATCCACTGAGAACATCGCCTTTTGCTCAGTCAGATGGCGCATCGCACTTTCCTGTAGAGTCTACACAAAAATCAAAAATATTTGTTAGTGTATATATCTTTATATACGTTTTACATATATGTGTGTACGTATGTAAGGATTTTAATATGTAGTTACAACTTAAAGGTACTATGTCCCTTTTGCAGCCAACCTCAAATTATGTAAAACTTTGCAGGAATTATGAATATGTCATGTATGTCCTATCTGTGAAATTTAAACGTTAGCAGTGTCCTCATATTCAAATTATGCAAGGAAACCCGTTTACTTGCTAGACTTCACTGTCAGACACTATTGAGTGACTGACTGTTTGTTTCCTTATTTGGTAATAACATACATGAACAGAGTTGTAAAGGGTACATGAGCATTTGTCTACATCAATAACCCACTTCTTGTAATGGCCAAGATTAAACTGATTAAATCTTTGCGCAGCATAAAACGTATGACCATTCGGTACAATTGTCTGAAAATCAAGACTATTAATTTTGGGCTCTATAGCCCTAAAGTCGATTTGACAACTAATAGTCGTTATTTTCCCACTTGAAGACATTTTCAAGCCCCACCTTTTTTAGGGAAGTTCTAAATTAGTATTATCTTTCAAATGCAGTTGGAATTTAACTCTTTCATTTTTTGGGCCTGCAAATGGGACATAGTACCTTTAATAAGAAAAACTGTACAAATCATACGTAATCCATCATTCACAAGGGCTTCTTAACGGACTCCAAATGTATTTGAAGTATTGGAATGACCCACGTGCTGACTTTCTTATTTCAGTCCTAGGTACATTGGAAAATGAATTTGTAAAGTTGTTAGATATCTTTAAAGAATGTTCAGGATCGAAGGAAAACGGTCCAATCGTTAAGTGATATCTTGACCTTTGACGAATCTGGGTAACAGACTGTCCACTACATTTTAAGTTAAAAGTTTACCAACTAATTTGGTTAACTGGAATTTCCAAATAGTAGATAGCCAACCATACATTTTCGAACTCCAGAATTGCCAAATTATTGTTTATGTAGTCTGTGGTCAATCAATAAATTGCTAAATTAGTTTTCCCTAAAAGTTCATTATCGAATTCTATTTGTTATTGAGTACATGTAATCCTAATTGCAAAGAAAGCATTTGCCCGACTCTTTAAAGCTTAGATATCGGGCAGTGATTTTTCTGACTTTCATTTAATCAACTGATACTGAGCAATCCATATGCTTGACAACTTTAAACATGTTGATTTAAACTGCTCATATTTATTGTAATGTTACCTTGGCCTCGCCTTCCATGTTGGTGCCTACTTTGCAAGTTATCATTAATCCTCCAGAACGCCACCTAACTAGGAATTGCTCTCCCAAGATCGGAGCAATGTATCCATGCGGCACCTTAGAAGTTGAGAAAGAGCAATAAATAGTTAAAGTTCAAAAGCATTTTCACTCAACAAAGTATAAACTAGATGCTGCTTGTAAGTGTCGGCTTGCATGGTGATGTAGATATACAGTAGGTTTGCGGTTGCACCATGTGTGTGAGAGAGAGAGAGGTATGAGGAGTCCTGAAACAGGACTCTGACTCGGTAATCTTTCTTGGAGGAGTGTAGTCCTGAAAAGGACTGTTTGTTATCTTTCTTGGCATATAGTTCTCAGGAGAACTATAGCGCTTGGAGAGGATGAGTGGCTCGACGTTTCGAACAGGTTGACTATCCGTCGTCAGGAGTGGGGCACACAGAACTCTTAAATACGTAGAACGCTCATCCCTATTCACAATGCACAGATCGACGTGTGGCCGTTATGCGCGCTGGGAGATACGCTCGAGTGCACACGCCGCCATTTTGCTGGGTCCACGATCTTTTCAGCTATCAAAGCCCAGTCGAACATAATGCACACGATGACAGTTAAATGCTTTTCTAAAATTCTTTTTAGGGCATTATGATTTCGTCTTAGCTGCACTTGAAATTTGAAGTCGGCTTTTTCATATATCAATTAATGGCATGCGTTATCTTATTATATACAAGTTGAATTTGGTTCTTTTTCATGTAAGACCAACTATACAAAATAACTTTTTAAAATCCCCTTTGAAGATAGGCCTACTATATAAACAGCTTCTTTTTAATATTATTTTAGGGGGGGGGGGTATTGATGATGACAATTAAATGCTTTTCTGATATTCTTTTCAGAGCATTATGATTTCGTCTTAGCAGCACTTGAAATTGAAGTCGGCTTTTTCATATATCAATTAATGGCATCCCAACTAACAATTGGACGTTTTCTGAACGTTCTAAAAACGTTCCAAGTTGGTTTTTGGACGTTTTGTGAAAACGTTTTTTGGACGTCAAAATGTGGTAGGTTTTCGACGTATTTAAAACGTTTTATTGGACGTTTTAAAAACGTGTTTTAAACGTTAAAAGAACCAAAAAAAAACCTTTAAAAACCTTTCAGACATTCGAAAAGTCCAAAAACCTTTTGAAAACGTTCTAAATATATTGTTGACGTTGTTAAAAACGTTTGGAACGTTCTTAAAACGTTTTTAAAACGTTAAAATGCACTACAAACGTTTTAAGAACGTCTAGAAAACCTTTTAAAACACGTCTGGAACGTTTATAAAACGTTTTCTAAACGTCCAAATGTTCTACAAACGTTTTAAGAACGTCTAGAAAACCTTTTAAAACACGTCTGGAACGTTTATAAAACGTTTTCTAAACGTCCAAATGTTCTACAAACGTTTAAAAAACCTTTTAAAACACGTCTGGAACGTTTATAGAACGTTTTCTAAACGTCCAAATGGTCTACAAACGTTTTAAGAACGTTTAAAAAACCTTTTAAAACACGTCTAAAACGTTCATAAAACGTTTTAGGAGATTGTTCAGAAAACCTTTATAGAATGTCTGAAAATGTCTCGGGCGTTGAAAGAATGCGCAACAAACATTTAAGAACGTCCTGCAAAAGTGTTAAGAATGTTCAACAAATACAAATGGTATATGAAATAAATACTGGGTCACACATTTGATCGATTTCAGGATTTTATTATCAAACATAAATAAATGTTCAAAGACTTGGTAATAATAGTACATGTATTTCAAGGTTACTTATAAAAAGATACAATGTTCTCTGTAGGTTTCCGTGGTGATAAAGTATTCACAACTGAAAGTTTTCATAACACCATGTGGTATACGAACATCCAATAGACGTCTATTTCAGGCTGGTGATAGACAAGTGATATCACAAGGAGAAAATCTAGAGAAATACGGTTGAAAAATTGGCGTAAAATAGACTTAAATAAGATTATAAACAGCCAACAGAAATTTGGTTGGGATGGTCCATTTGAAACCACAGATACAATGGTTATTTACAAGAAAAAAATGTACAAGATGACGATATGTCATTATAGTAAGTGGCAAGTATGAATACTCAATATTACCAATCTATTAATAAAAAAGGCAAGTCTATGAATATATCTAGTGTAAAAAAATTGGCAGCACACATATTGCATTTTTGGTTACAGCATACTCAACAAAAGTAACTTGAGTGATTTATAGAACCCGTAATTTCTTTGATTCCTGAAAAGATGTTGTTAATTCGTACCGAAAACATGTACCAACTAAATGACAAAAAAAAACTGGGCATAATTGGTGTGATTGACCTCTGGTAAAACCTTAACGAGAACTGTATAGTTTTACCATTTACTATATCGTCCTCTTGATCCCACACAGATTTTGTAGTCAGGTCCAGATTTGTGCTATAAACGAGTTTTATCAGAAGCCAGCATTAGAACTTTCATCTTCCATGAAATACAAAATCCATCATATAACATAGTAACAATCAACACATAATTATTTACATTAATGAGATACAATTTGAAGATATGTCATATAACTGGCAAGTATGAAAACTTAAATTTACCAATCTATACATAGGAAAGGCAAGACTATAAATATATCTAGTGTCATGAATTTGGCAGCACACGCATAGCATTTTTGGTTACAGCATACTCAACAAAAGTAACTCAAGTGATTTACGGAACCCGTAATTTCCTCTTTGATTCCTGAAATATGTTGTTAATTTGTACTGAAAACATGTACCAACTAAATGACAAAGAAAACTTGGCATAATTGGTGTGATTGACCTCTGGTAAAACCTTAACGAGAACTGTATAGTTTTACCATTTACTATATCGTCCTCTTGATCCCACACAGATTTTGTAGTCGGGTCCAGATTTGTGCTATAAACGAGTTTTATCAGAAGCCAGCATTAGAACTTTCATCTTCCATGAAAAACAAAATCCATCATAATCAACACATAGTTATTTACATTAATGAGATACAAGTTTAAAATATGTCATATAACTGGCAAGTATGAAAACTCAAATCTACCGGGCTATTTAGAGAAAAGGCAAGACTATAAATATATCTAGTGTTAAGAATTTGGCAGCACATATGTAGCATTTTTGGTTACAGCACACTCAACAAAAGTAACTTGAGTGATTTATAGAACCTGTAATTTCCTCTTTGATTCCTGA
Organism: Strongylocentrotus droebachiensis; assembly: GCA_035222895.1. Classification (NCBI taxonomy): domain Eukaryota; kingdom Metazoa; phylum Echinodermata; class Echinoidea; order Camarodonta; family Strongylocentrotidae; genus Strongylocentrotus; species Strongylocentrotus droebachiensis. The sequence continues at coordinate 35,695 of JAVYIG010010473.1, read as the reverse complement.
AAGATGTTGTTAATTCATACTGAAAACATGTACCAACTAAATGACAAAGAAAACTTGGCATAATTGGTGTGATTGACCTCCGGTAAAACCTTTATGAGAACTGTATATGTCTCAAATACCATTTAATATATTGTCCTTTTGATCCACCAAAGATTTTGTAGTTAGGTCCAGATTTGTTCTATAAATGAGTTTTATCAGAAGCCAGTATGTAACTACATAGCGAATCGAGAACAGATGTCATCAGCGTTTATCCTTTTTAATTCTCCATGACACCCTCCTCCTCGTCTTCAGTGGCATCTGCAACAGCAGCAACATCTTTGGCAACATCTTCGGCAGCGACAGCTGGAACTCTAGCCCCATCGGTATCAGGTTTCTGCAAATCAGAGCAAACAACCTTTATTTATAAATTAAATGTTCATTTCAACTGAACCATAAAAAAACTAGGGGGCATGATGTTCCCCCTCCCTAAAAACAGCACCTATACAAGCTCATTTGGTGACAAACTGGCATAATGTAAATTATGAACCAAAATTATATCTGAAGAGGCTGCACATAAGTAAATATTATTGCCTGTCCACAAAATATTAAGTCTCGAGACCAATGCCTAAAAACTGACGTCTGGATAAGCTAGGGTGGCAGTGAGGTGAATCCGGCCACCCCTATCAACAAGGGCAAAACTGGACTAATGATGTGCTTCATGTACAATATTGTTTTACAGATATTGGGTCTATCCCTTTAAAAGGGAACATACACGTAACACCAGAATTTTCACTCATTCAATCAAAAGATAACTTTGAAATACACATTTGTTTAATGTCCAAACAAAAATTGGTCAAAAAAGGCTGAATGCCCTTTGAAATAGTAAATTGAGCTGATATTCTCTTGCAACATATTTTTGTATTTTGATAGAAATCCACATAATATGAAGAGAAAAAAATAAAAAATAAAAAATAAAAACACAAACAAAAGTAAAAGGAATTTACCTTCCATTTCTTTCCTCCTGGAAGAAATGGGGTTCGCTTGAGAAAGTCCCCTACGACTTCTTCAATCTCCATCTCTTTGGCGCCCTGGTCGGTCTTCATGCAGGCTCCTGAAAGACGTAAGTGCAGACGCCATGGATCATTATATTAAAATTATTTTTGATGACACATTAAAATAAGACGATACAGATTACACACCTTAAATGACAAATGGGTCATTCCATGGCAATTCGGACAATCAATATCATTACACTCCTCTCAAATGTATTAGGGGAAAATGGTATGTCGGTTCCCATGTTATGGCCCACCCCTTTTTTTTGTTTTGCAAAAATGGGCATTTTTGTATGAAGAAATACATGGATACACATCTGCACACTCTCACATAAGTAATTCCTTGTTCAGATGGGCATAAAACATAACTACTCCTTAGAGGCCAAATTCAACAGCTACCTTACAAGCAGAAAACAATGCTATTATGCGACTTCAAAGGCAGCAAGGTTGCTAGAGACCATCAATGTCCAATTGATCACCAATCATTGTAACTCATCGGGTGAATCCAGAAACATATAAAATAAAATTGAAATTGGCTAATCATATACTAATTGATTACTTACTGACAATGACGGGAACAAATCTTGTTGACTTCAGACCACGCTTCCCCTTCCTCCCATTCACGTTGAAATCTGACCAAAGATTATTTGACCCCAGCTTTTTCATGATACGCCGACTTGTTTGGGCAATATTGCCCCCGCCGACTAGACTCAGGTAGTTGATCTGAAATTAAAAGAACCATTATCAATTACAATGCCGTAGATTCTCACATAAATAGGAGCCAACCGTCTCATTTCCAGACATTATTATGAATGTTTCTCCGCTAAAACCTTCACCCTGATGCGGTAAATATTAATTTATCATTTGCAAAATTCACAGGCTTTCACTTTTTTTTTAAACATGGCTATAAAGTAATCAAGGCATGTATAAATCAGAAACTCAGGATATTTCAGGTTAAGATAATTAAACCTGTACAAAAAGGAAAAACAAAGTCATTTGAATGGATGATCAAATAATGCCAAATTAGTATGCAAGTATTTTTAAACTTACCATTCTCTTCTTAAAATCAGACTCTACGAGTCTCATTTCGAGCAAGTCGAATTCACTCCCTGTCTTGGGCGGTTCCGCAAAGGGCTCCTGCAGGTCGGCAGGACCTGCCCGTAAACTCACTGATGATTTGGTAACCAGGTTTGCCAGCGTCTCCACTATCTGGGCCTGGACATCTTCCAGCTTCTGAAGTTTTTGAAGTACCTGCTGTTAAAAATTGTCGAGGAAAACAAAAGGAGTAAAAAAAAATACATTAACAAATTAGGTCATTTTGGTAGCTAAGAAGAGTATGTAATTTGAGTGTGACTGATATGTACGACAGCTTTTCAACTATCGCATTTCAGGAATACATCACCAAGCTGCAATGACAATACTTGTACAAAGCATCAGACAATGCAACACATACAGAAAGAATCTGAAAGCAATTTTGCAGAAAAATATACCCCTGCTTTTTTGATAAAAATAAATCAAAATTAAACACATCAAAAGAAAGTTTCCCCCTAAAGAACCCCATCAAATCTTCGAGTATAACAAATTATTCAAGTTGAAACCAAGCATTGGATATAGCTAGGGTTGTTAGGAAGCAGATTCTCGAAAATTAGTGACATCCGTGACTTAACGGCTGAATGATCACAACATGAACAAAAAATTATGTTTTTTTTCTTGATTTTTCCACTGGAAGATTTGATGGGGCTCTTTAGGGGGGAACTTACTTTTGATGTTGTATTTATATTGACAACCTCTCTCTTTTATATCAGTGTAGCATCTTGGTAAAAAATAGTAAATTTTGTTTGTAGTTTAAATATGCTGTACTCCAAAATCTAATCAATTGACCTCCTATGAAACATACTATTAAGTTCTTGAGAAGAGATATTTTGTTTGTGAAATTCTCTACGTAAATACTTACTGTCCAAGGTTCTAGCTTTTGGTGTCGGCGGCTGGCTTTGGCGAGAAGTCGAAGGAGAGGGGAATGTAGTTGTAGATGGAGATGATCCCCTCTGGATTGGGCCCGTCGGGCTTAAGGGGACAAATCTGGCCATCATGGATGTTGTTGACAATTTGGGGAGAGGAAGTTCCTTAGTCTTCGACTTATCTGCCTTTCTCGGGCTTCTGCGAAGTGGCTCAGGGTCACACTCCATATCTGGAAAAACATCACAGACATTAGAAAAATATCAAGCAAGAAAAGAATTTTTGAAAAATGTTCAAGCTTTATGAATTCATTTTGAGTTCAACATGTTAATTTTCAATTTTGATGAATTGGTACATTATGCCCCCCCCCCTCCCTCCCCCAGGTGCTATTAGGGTTAAAACATCATCTAGCATCCTTCTAGCATATAAATTCAATTGCAGCGCAGCACTCGACAACAAAGGCAGTGGTCTACTGTACTCGTAGCGTATGTTGATGCACACCTAGAGATTGACAATGTCCAGGCCAAAAATGCTAACAAAATTCTTTATGCTGGTGATTCGTTGTGTATATCAGCAGGGGTGGTATTCAGAAAACTCTCTTAACCCTAATAGCACCGGGGTATTTCAGACCTTGCTACCACCTTTGTTTTTGTTGTGTTTTTTTCGTAAAATTTATCATAGAACTATTTTGAAGCATAATTGTGCTATAATAAATTAATTTCAGCCAAAGAAAGTGAAAATAATCATATCTTTATGAATAAGGTGAGAAAACTCAATTTGCATTGAGTTTGTACACAAAATCACGTTTTTGAGCCATTTTCGTTTGGACGAGCGTGTATAAAAGGCCGTGCAGCATCATAACGGTATTCCTGATTTTCGCGAAAATGGTGTCAAAAGATGCGCAAGACTTGAAAGTAAAAAGTCAGCGAGCAGCGCGGTCAAAAAAAATTGCGCGGCGGAATGGTCGCGAACAATCTCGAGGGGGGGGGGGCCATTATGGCCCCCCCCCCCCAGGTGCTATTAGGGTTAAGTTAGCACTTAAAGTGGTACTCCAGGCTGAAATTGGGATGTTATGTAAAGTAGAGTAAAATTTAACAAGAACACTAAAAATTTCATCAAAATTGGATGAAAGGGTAAAAAAAAAAAAAAATCCACTTAAACATTTTTTCTAAAGTCTTTATTTTGTTTTTCTTATTTTGTTTTCTTGTTCAATTTCAATTCAACACGGACATAGGCAGACCACCCCCCCCCCTTGTTTTGTTCATTTGATAGGGGGCTGGGGCGCAAGCCCCCTCCCCCTATTATTATTTATTTTATTATTTTTTTTAATTTGATAATTCTATATAACACGGACATAAGCGGACCCTGCAGGGGGGGGGGGGGTCGTGGGGCAAGCCCCCCTCTCCCTTTTTATTTATTTTTGTATTTATTTAATTATTTTTTTATTTGATAATTCTATTAAACACGCCCCAGCTTGCGCCCCAGCCCCCTTTCAAATGAACAAACAAAAAAGGGGGTCTGCCTATCAAATGATAGGCAGACCCCCCCCCCCCCCCTGATTTTGACTCCCGTGCAAATGTGTGGCTGTATTCGCGTTTGGAAATGTGAAATTTAGTGGGCAAAATGGCCACGCGCAATCTAATACCAGCGGTGCGGATACGTGTGGGGAGTCCGAAACACATGGCCATCTTCACTGAAGACTTTAAGTCACTCGGTCATAGATCTACTAGTACTAGACTAACTTACAGTTACAATGTACATGTAGACCTTTACCATATCAGAAATAAATTCAAGTTCTTTCAGCGATTTTAAGTAACTCTTTCTGCTACATGACATGTATTAATGTGTTACTGTTCGGTGAAAGTTGGGTTAATTCACATCATTCTGGATTCAATCATACAACAATCAACAATAACAGTAACGCGTCTGGTTAACATACGCCTTTTTGTTTGGCATGTATCACATTGCATTCACACTCACAGGTTGGTTAAAAGTAAATTTTCATGCACGTTATTATCGCTAATGCATGAATGCAGCATGCAGACTAACTCCGGGAAGCTCCAACACCGGCGCGCCGACGCTGCCCGCCGGTGTTGGAGCTTCCCGGAGTTACATGCAGACATGTCACGACACAAGCCGATACTCATTTAAATGTTTTCCCACATTTTACACGTCTCGAATTCACTCAAACAACATTTAAACACCTAACAGATATCAAAATGGTAAAATATCACTTACATTGGTGTTGCAGTCTCACAAATTAGGTAGATAGTTCAGGATTTCTTGATAGCTCTTGCAAAGGCACACACGGTATTCAATGGGAAAATTCTCAATGTAATTTTCACGCACATGGCCGGCTAGCTAGCCGGCTAGCTAGCTAGCCGGGCAATAACGCAGCCGGGCACGGCTAGCGCTGACGTCATCGATCAATCCTCGGCGGCGGCGGCCTCGTTCGTTGTTGTGTAAAGATGTAAGATAAATGATTTGAAATTACCGGTAATAAAATTGAGTATGTAAAATGTATAAAAATATGTTTTGCTTGTGTATTTTTGTTTATGAATTGTGTATGCATTTATATGATAAAACAAACAAATCTCGTTTTCATTTCAATTCAAGAAATCGCCTACAGTATTTTAGTGATCTGTTTTCATTTGTTTTTATTTATCCTTAGTAGTTGGACGTAGACAAAATATGATGCTTAATTCTGGTATTTGTTTTAAAAAAAATCTTAGTTGATTTATTGAATTGGACGTATATAAAACGTTCTGTGAACGTTATGTACAAAACGTTTATTTTGTAACGTCCACAAACGTTTTGTAAACGTCCTATATCAAACGTTCTGTAAACGTCCTATATCAAACGTTCTGTAAACGTCCTATACCAAACGTTTAATTTTGTAACGTCCAAAAAACGTTTTTTAAACGTTCTCAAAAACCTAAACTTTGACGTAAATGAGAAGTCCAAACTTTAATGTTATATAAACGTTTTTAAAACGTTCATTTAGGACGAAGACGTACAGGACCTAAAAAAAACGTTTTGAAAACGTTCTGAAAACGTTCTGTGTTTGCTGGGATGCGTTATCTTATTATATACAAGTTGAATTGGGTTCTCTTTCATGCAAGACCAAGATAAAACAAACAAGTTAACGTTTTGTAATCCTCTTTTCAGATAGGCCTACTAATTAACAGCTTCTTTTTAATATTATTTTTAGGAGGGGTTATTTATAGAGTTTACTGATACAAAATTATTCTCGTCCAGAGTGCCAAGACCCCTTCCACACACACATGCATGCATGTCATTCTTCAATTAACATATGCTAGCACATGTCCACTCAATCACCTTCATATATTTACATACAATGTACATCACAACAACAACAAAAGCATGTATAAAAAAAAACATAAGCAACAAAAACAAATATGCAAAGAAGAGAGAAGAAGGCAAACTACCTGGAATAAAATTTGATAGACATGATGTTATTGGTATCCACTAAGTTCTTATGTTTATTCTTTCAAAATGAATTTAAGTTCACAATGTCAATAAACTATAATGTAAATATGGTAAAGCGTAACAAATGGCGAATCATTGGCAAGTAATAAATTAGTACAATTAGTCAATGCATATTTAGTACCACGAGTAATAAATTATGATTACGGTACTTGTTACATAAACCCTATAACCTGACAAATTGCTCACACATGCAGCAAACTCATTATAAACTTATGATCACAATATAACAATCTATCAGAATACTATTTTGAGCCAGGTTCAAGGATCTTTTTTCTTTGCATTCTGTTGGTTTTTAGATGCTGATCCACAAAGTATTTCTTCATAAAACAAAGCAAATTTGGCATATGCTTTATTGATATCATTTAATAAATAGATGAATATGATGATGGAATTGTAATAAAAATTCAGAACTCCCTTATCATTTCAATTACTATTGTTCCTCATCATCCATGGAATATTCGACAATCATTGTTATCTCACCCATGTGTAAAAAAAAAATAGAAGGTCATCAGCACCCATCACTATTCTGTTTTGTTTTAGGATCATCGTATATATATAAATTTCTGCAACCATCTCTTCATAAAATTGAACAGGTAACTGTGGCATGAATTGGCACAACAAAGGCAAGTAAAGCATATTACCACTAAAACTCAACTTATACCGTTTCAGTCTACATACATGAGCAACCAATTAATTATCTGAATTTAGATTTCATTTACAAAATAAAATAAAATGCTGCTGCAAACTTTTCTTTACACATATCAATTTCCATTTTTCTGGGCGATCGAGACTTAACAGCAAATTAGAACTGGAAAGACTACGGTACTTGGCAGTTATCACATCGATATCAAATTTGATGAGATGAACAATAAAATTGACCTGGTACTGGCTACACTTCATAGGACATAATGCACATTGAAGATAAACAAAACTGTAGTGAGAAAGTATACATCCTAAAACAGATTTATCCTAATCATGACATTCAACAGTTTTCTTGAAAACGATATTGCATCACACTAAATTGAGCACACCTTATATAAATCTTCACTAGTAAATCTGTACAATATAACAAATATATAGAAATCTTAGGTTACATATGTATGTAAATTATTATGGCAAAGGCAAGTTAAGTAAATTGCCACAGACTTAAACATCATTTCAGTGACAAAATTATGTAAACAACATGTATCAATAATAAAAAAAAATCAATTGTACATTGTATGAAACATAGCATGAACTTCTTCTATAACAAAACAAAATGACACAAAAATGCCAGAATTAACACATAACAAGCATCCACTCATGCCAAAAACCTGAAGATTATAATACCTAACACATTGGACTAAATATTGAAAAAGTCACCACCAAAAAGTTGCGTTGTATCTTTAAATAAGACATTGTGATAAACGGACTTCAAAATATCACTGAGTTACTCTAGAACATTAATAAAATGATATATCCTTCTATAACTGTATCCTCAACCTCAAGTTTGGAGATTTACATAATACATGGATGAGAAAATATCGAATGAGCTTGTGATTAGGATTGAAAATTCACTGTTCAATGGCATATGACAGTCAGTTCCTGTTATTGTTAACAGAGTTTGTATTGTAGTTTAAAATTAAATTACAAATACAAACTATGAATGATCTTGTTCTGCACGACATCTCTTTCAAGGATTTTGGGGGACTGCATTCAGCATGAACAGTTCTGACGTCTTCAAGTGGTTTGGGTCTGACCAGTGTAATGCATTTGATATGCCGGCTCCTGCACTCTCCAGAGCGAAAGTTGGAGTCATCTTTCTGTTGCAGCTTGGATCGTGGTTGAACAGACAACCATGAGAATGGAGCACAAATTGCCCTGTTTGATAGTCTAAAATGACAAGAGAGAGAAATAGAAAGATAGGAGAATGCAAACTTGCGATTATTTGGAGGACTTGCGTCGTTGCGATTAATCCAAATCAATTGATTAATCCAAATTCAAATTCACTAATATTAATAAATGTAAGACAGGGTCCTGGTCTAGTCTATAATATAGCCTAGATCTATAGGCTGTGCTGAAATAATCTTATTTTGTTTGTAACTGTCTGTGTGCGATTAACTTCATTTGTTGTTCCATTAAAATAAAACGTCAAAATGGATACATGGGACTACATATTACAAAAATACAGGCTATCTTTAAACATCACTGATAGACTCATTAAACTCTAATAATTCATTACTGCATCGGTCTATTAAACTTACCTGTAGAAAGTCTTTTCACATCCTTTCTACCGACGTTTGGTGCAGTTAAATGCCGTACAAAACGGCATAGTGCTTGATAAACAGTCACAAATTAAACGAATTCCAGCCTGTCTATGAGAAAAAGCGGCGAACACAAAAGAGGACTCACGAAAATGGCGGACGTCACGTGATCACGTACGAGCGCTGGCCACATTTTTCGCACCCCTATGATCCTTCTACGTATTTAAGAGTTCTGTGGTGGGGCATAGCTGGCGTGCGTGTGCTTAAGTCACCGGTGTGCGGACGTCAGGGAAAAATAGGTGACCGTATGTCCGCTTGAGTCATCGGGGAGTGGGCATGGATGGTCGGCTGGTAATTCGTCTGACTATCCGTCTGGGCTGGAGTTTCCGGGTTGCGGACTTAGGAGAGTTTCGCCACCCGCCGAACCCTCAAAGCAGCCGCCAGCCTCGCAGCTACACTGCACAGCAGACGACAACAGACTACAACGCCGCCTACGTCGGGGACACACACAGCGTCTCGCCGACAACACACCCCACTCATCGACTCGAAACTCTCCTAAGTCCGCAACCCGGAAACTCCAGCCCAGACGGATAGTCAGACGAATTACCAGCCGACCATCCATGCCCACTCCCCGATGACTCAAGCGGACATACGGTCACCTATTTTTCCCTGACGTCCGCACACCGGTGACTTAAGCACACGCACGCCAGCTATTCCCCACTCCTGACGACGGATACACAACCTGTTCGAAACGTCGAGCCACTCATCCTCTCCAAGCGCTATAGTTCTCCTGAGAACTATATGCCAAGAAAGATAACAAACAGTCCTTTTCAGGACTACACTCCTCCAAGAAAGATTATCGAGTCAGAGTCCTGTTTCAGGACTCCTCATACCTCTCTCTCTCTCACACACATGGTGCAACCGCAAACCTACTGTATAAAGTATAAACTATAAGTTATAATATATAGAGAGAGAGAGAGGTCGAGAGAGAGAGAGAGAGAGAGAAGACAAAAAGACAAAAGTATTGACACATGAATTGATAAATTAACAACTAGAATTCAAAAGACCAGAAGAGGAATACTGAAAAACAAAATAATCTGCAAATATCACCAGAGATAATTATGTCAGCCATCATGACAGTATTTCATATAAATTATAATGATAACTATTATTATAATGATATTGAAAATAACGTTTAAACCGGGTGGAGAGTGAAAAGATGTGGGTCAATATCTTGCCCAAAGACGTCAGTGCCTGGCATAGATGAAATCTCTCAAACGCTTGGATTGAGAGTCAGGTGAATCATGAACCTATTACGAATGGACATTCAACGTGATTCTTTCTTTGATCCAATGATAGTCGCCGCCTTCTGATTATGTGCATCTTAATGAGAAAATTCAGCTGTTTTAACAATAACGACTGCGTAAGCATTTTCGGGCATTGACAAAGGAGCAGTTGGATGGTGTGCTCTGTAAGAGTATGTCTTCAATAAAAACATCCCCAATGAGGAGCAGCAAAGTTGAAAAGCAGACGATTTTGGTGATATGAAATGTATTATTACTGATTCGCACACTTTCGCACACACCCATGACCTTATAAAACAATTAGAAGGCCATGATCTTTATAAGCACTGTGTGTTGTAATTCTGGAATATTATGAGGAAATTGGGGAAAACGGGATTTTAAATCACAAACAATCCAAACAAAACCTATTTGGTAATATCAACATGTTTTTCAAAAATAGAACACAGTACACGGAACAACAATTTCCAATTATTAACCAGAACTGCACATCGATTTCCCATGATTTAAGCGATTTATTATCTTCTGCGCATGTATATTAACATGTTTAAAATCACTATCTTGATTCTGTCCCGACTTTTTGGCGGCGACCATGATGAGATCAAAGTGAAGAAAAATTTGCGGAATGTTATTGAGACGACATTGACGTAGACAATCACAATGAATTCGTTAAGAAAACGATGAATGTCCATCCGTAATAGGTCCATGGGTGAATGTACCACAATTACACGATACTTCTAAATATAATCCCTTTGCACTTAAAGATAAAGTTGAGTTCTGGTCATGCGATTGCATTGTGAAAGAAACGTTGTGGAATCGATCGGAAAAGGTTGATCATCTAGCATATAAGTATTGGTGTGTACTGCATGGTTCTGGAATCATCAAAATGATAAGAAATGTTGGCCCAGTCTTGGTACAGTTACAAGCACTGTATACAGAAAGATGTATATGGGACTATACGAACATGTGGCATAAAAATCCTTCCCGATTTGTATGATATTACATGTCATATTTTGAATATTAAGGCATTGAAGAACCATGCTTCTTAGGGAACATTTTGTATATGATGTTCTTCCACACTTGCATAATACAATGAAAACGCTTACAAAATATTGTTCACCTCTTCCCTGAATTCAACCTTCTCTTTAAACTTGATTTGAAACAAATTATAACGTGTTATGGGTAATATAAATACAAACGAAAAAGATGACGATAAAGAGCAAAACAAGTAGAAGAAAAGACAAAGGAGAAAGAAAACCAACCTCTCCCTTTCCAATGTTTTCATCTCTTACACGGACAAACAAGACATGTTCATCATTCTTTCTAGTTAACACTGGAATATATGGTGTGCAAATAACACGTTTCCCGATGAATTTTCGTGTGATAATAGCTACAATCCAAATTTCGGAGAAGTGATCCATATAGACATCTAGGTCGCGATGTCTGACAACACATCGTGCAGGGCTACCGCTTGTAGAAGGAAACGCTGTAAAACTTTCCGAAGCTAATAATGCAAAATATCAACAAAGAAAATCTAGTGAACGTACGTTAACCAATACCTTTAATAGCGCAACTGTAATATCATAAAATCATATGCTTTGATGTCAAAACCTATTTGTTCAGCAATAAGTATCGCAATTGTTTACATTATATCACAAAATAACAGCAGCCATGTATTTTCCTCTCTAAACACCAAAATAATATTTCCACCTTCTTTCCCCCATCCCAACCAATACTACTTAATGTTTTAGGGTTTACAGGGCGTTTTTTAGGAGGAGAACAGCCAACATTTTGTTTTTGTTACTATGTAATTAACTTCTTCGATCATTTCTATTACTTTATTTAATGGATGGCAATGTGAATGGGACAGAGGGAAAGAGAGAAAGAGACATTGAGAAAGACCAAACTTTACCACTCTTGCGATAATAAGTGACGACTTTCGCAGCCTCTGGCTTTGTGAATATACCACAATGGGGCATTGTTACTATCACCGGAATGTCAAAGGCTGCATCGGAGGGCGACATTCTCAAGCCGAAGGAAATGATGGCTTCCGTTTCCTTCAGCAGCAACTCAGGTGGAATGTCATAGATTGGTTCAACAGTGACGTCCTTTGCGCTGTAAGCTTCATTTGGTGGAATTCTTACTTCAATACCATACTTCTTAAGCCGGATCACATCAGTGTCCTCACTTAAATTATCCCTGCTTTCAAGATTTTGAACTGGGATTTCATCCTGGAGGGCACTCGATGAAGAGGTATGGTGAACGGACTCTATAATCTGTCCGTGATCGTCATCTGTAGGTTTTGAAGTGTCCTCATGCGGACTGAAATCCGCCGGCTTTACTCCTTCTCCTGTTTCCATCCATTCAAAAATGGCTTGCTTGGAACGCTCTTTTTCTGTAAATGATTGTGGGTGCACTGCTAGTAATTATTACATGATTTATATAGCTTCTTTTTTTTTTCCAGAAATAAAATTATACTTCGAAACAAAATTACCAACATTGAGGTTGTTGGGCTTTTTAAAGAGTGAATTCACAATAAGAATGAACAATAAAGCATAGACGAACATGTTCTACACTACATTTTGTATTTCAATTCTACTTAGGGATTCTTTTTAACTGTCGTTTCATTATTATTGTATAAAATGAACATGTAAACATGATGCAATTACTGCGGTTTGGAACAAGATCAATATCTTTACTCCCCCCCCCCCCCTCCCCCAACAAAACACACAACTATCACATAATGGGATGCATACCTTCTTCTCCATGACGCTCGTCAATACTTTGAACTCTAAAATGAAAGACCAAAGTTGTAGAGAAATTGTGAGCAATATCCAAGTACAGACAAAAGATACGTTTAATCTTTATCAATGTAAGATTTTATTATTAAAACGAGATTCATTTATCCTTTTAAAGAGAATAAAAAGATCAGTTGCTTCAGTTGATCGTCATGTTGACATTTTATATGACTATCCAGTAGTTGTTTTTGAAAATGATATTAAAAAAGGTGCAAAAGTTGTCAACATAATTATATAAAGTGATTAGTATAGGCAAGTCTCATCCCAAGCTAACTGGGAATTAACCATTGATAGGCTTATGCCTTTGCTAGTCCCTCCATAATATATGTTTCGTTCTTTACTGCATGTTTTTATTTCTAATGTAATATTTAGATTTTTGTCTGCATTGTTTTACATATTTTACTGTTTTTATGAGTTTTGTGGAAATAAATAGAAATCCTTTTTCGCAATTCTTAATAGAAGTAATAAGGGTAATCCCATGGAAAACAGGAGAAAGACAGAAAATCTACTTTCGAACTCTGTCACGTATGTGTCTAGCAGTTGAGAAGGTACGTCTATGCGCACGAACTGAACCGGTAATGTGTGCGCCATCTGAAATGAACATCAAAGAAATCAACATTATCATCAATATTTGTTCGAGACTCAAAAAACATATTCTAACTCGACAACAAAATACTAAAATGATATTTTGTCTCCTTGTGAGAACCTTATAATTAACTCACAAAATACCTTTAAATGTTGGAATGGAATGTATTAGGAGGATACGTGAAGTGAGCCCACCTCATGCTATTGAGAAATACTTCCCAAATTGACGAAGTATTAACAATTAGGGCATATTGCATCCTTTCCATTCTATGTTATCCGCCACTCAGATGAAGCAATTTAGTACAAGACGGGGCAACTTACGATGTTTCGGAAAGCGACTCTCCTCTTCTTCCTCTTGCAACGTGCTGAAACTGTAAGATGATAATAATAATAACAACATCAACACTACTACTACTACTACTACTACTACTACAACTACTACTACTACTTCTACTAATAATAATAGTAATAATGATAATGTAATAATAACAATAATGACAATAATAATAATGATAATAATGATAATGGTAATAATGATTAAGATAATACTGATACTAACTATTTTATTTACCCTTGGAAGCCACATCAGCCTCATTGCTTCTCTTTCTGAGGCCCTGCAATTGGTTTTACTCATGATCTATTTTTTCAAACGTATTCGTTTTAAGTTTCGGGTCACAGGGAGAGACTTTTATCGCAAATCCATCCTGGATCTGTAATCCTTTTCCCTCAAGTCGCGTTTAATTAATCTGCACTTATTTTAGACAAAAACACTGCTCTTTAGCAAGAGGCAATGACGCCATTATCGTTCTTATGTACCTGATAGAAGTTAGAAACAAGTAATAGTTCCCATTTAAAGATACACTACAGTTCTGGTAAAAAAGAAAGAAAATGAATTCTCACAGAATCAAACAAAACTTACACTGAACGTTTAAGACTACAACTAATTGTCATTTGCCAAAATATTTGGTAGAAAATGTATAGTGGCTGAGTAATAAGAACAGAAAGATAAGGAAATCGAGGTAAGTAGCCCCGACACCTTTTGTGTAGTCCCATGTACATCTTATTGTGTACAGTGCTTGTTACTTTACCGAGACTGGGCCAGATTTATTATGATTTTGATGACTCCAGAACCTTGCAGTACATACCAATACTTACATGCTACATGATCTACTTTTTCTGATCCATTCCACAATGCAATCGCATGACCAGAACTCACCTTTATCTTTAAATTGATTTCAAAGTCATTTTATACCTGGTTAACGAGTCACTTCTGACACTAGGAGTCTTTGATCGCTTATGACGAAGACTCTCCGCCCAGTGCCCCCTTGCTACCGGAATCTTTGGAGGGAAAAATAATCATCACCAGTTGCCAAATAGGCATAATAGACTGGATTACAGCAATACTAGGAAGACTTTTTTTTCTTCTCCAAATTAATTGTTTATTCAATATTTTTTAAAGCATAAAACAGTATAAGCAAATGAACAAAATGGAGGATAAATACAATTGAGAGAGAGGGAAAGAAAAAGAGGTTGGTTTGAATTTCTGTTACAAAAGGGTGATTATCCATTACTACTCTCCTGTAGGACTGCCATTTGATATCTGAATTCGTTATTGACACTGCTTGGGGACAGTCAATTCACTCACTCGGGGTCGTAGCCCGTTGAAAGAGCATTTAGATTTCATCAACGGGCTGAAATGAGGATCTATAGTACAGGTCATGACGCTCCCTTTTCTGCTTCTCCTACTATACATGAGACACTTTTCATGTTATTTGGGAGAGATTAGTAAATGGGAGAGATTAGGAATATATAGATTATACATATTCCTAATTACATAAAATTCACTTTCTCTAATTATAATTCAGTGTCTATACTAGATCCACATCTACATGAGTGGAATATAAATTAATAGAAGATCACCACGTCCACGAATCATCAAGGCTCCTAGTCAAATCTGGGAATATCTTTCTGCCCTGTCAGATGAAGGCAGTGGCGTAGACAGGTTCGTACACCGGGGGGGATGACTCAGGGGCGGATTTAGCTTTTTGCTAAGGGGGTGGGGTTGACCAAAATAATGACGATGCGGAGCATCGTCCACGAGCCGCGAAGCGGCGAGCCGATTTTTTTTTGGGGTGTTTATTTGAACCCCGTAAGTGATGTTTTCCTGGTATCTATTAACACAATGTAGACCATAAAAAACAGTGCATGATAACGTCTTTTTAAATCAAGTAACAGTTAAATACACAGTTATATCCAGAGTTATCATGTGTTTGGTTAAGTTACCAGATGAGTTGAATATCTTCTTACAATATTTGCACTTGAAAGGGTTTCTCTCCAGCGTGCGTTCTTTTTTCTTTCTTTTTTTCTTTTTTTTTCCTTTTTTTTCCTTTTTGTTTGTTTTTTGGGCCGCCCAAGGGGGGTTTAAACCCCCTAAACCCCCCACCCCCGTAGATCCGCGCCTGTTTAATCTTGTGGTTATCTTGTGGTTTCCAAACCACAAGATAACCACAAAATACTTGTAAGATTTTCTTTTTTTTACCGTCTGAATTGGCTATCACCGTGTGAATGCGGCTAATAACAATAAACACAATTACAATAATGATGAGGATTAGTATTATCATCATCATAATTATTATTATTATTAATATTATAATTGTTATCATTATTATTATTACTATTATTATCATCATTCTGTCTTATTAAGTAAGCCAATATCATTCCCCAAAACCTGGGGGGGATGATTGTACATGCCATCCCCCCCACCTTGTGAGGTGGGGGGATGCATCCCCCTCATCCCCCCCCCCCCCGTTGTCTACGCCCCTGGATGAAGGCCTATAGATGCTGAGAGAGTTGCAAATGTGGTTGTCTTCTTAGCAGGCCTATGTATGCACAATGTACACATTGATAACGTCTAACTCAAGAATAAGTGGTAAAGATCTTGGCCCCGTTTGATAAAGCCTACCATTGATGGTAATTTAGCCATTAATGTTAAATTCCATGGGAACCATGATTTGATTAGCTGTTAAATAATGTTGCCATGGTAGCTATTACTGATGGCAAACTTATCACCAGTAGTACGTTTTATGCAACGGGATCCTGGTTTTAAAGAACATGCTACACACGTCTCTGGAAATATTAACGACAAACAATTGCCGCACGGAAACACTCACCTCCACTTCAAAAGCATGTAGGCCTATAGTCGGGGCGGTCCTTGATTCTTCACGAGCGCATTGTCCTACAAAGACATCTTCCACACTTTCGTCAGATTCCATTTCTTTATAGAGAAGGTAGAAAAAACGGAGACCGTGTAAAAATGTTCTTCAAGCTCATTGATCAATTGAATTCGAGTAAAAAAGTTCATTGTATGATCCCTCAATTCTTAATGTTCCTAATATCCCCCGGATTGTTTACGAATAAGTTTAATTGTGTTTCAAAATTTAGTGCGTTCTCACCAGCTCTTCGTCCTTGTTCCATAACAGGGATTGAATGTCCAGAATCGCTCACGGACTTCCACACTTCTCTTAGATGATCGTCTGCTATGGAGCCAGAATGATACAAGCATTTCCAATAACGGATCATGAATGTAGCAGCCTTTTGATTTGGGGTATAAACCCCAGACTCCTCATGCTGTCTGCTCCTGAACTGGATGGTGTCAAGTGTCTGGTAGGACATACCCAATGCTAGACCAAGATGGTAGTACTGATCAGTGTTCATCTCTTTTGTGATGAAATCCTCACTCCGAATTTCTTCAACGTTACTATTAATGGAAATACAGGGAGAAGACAGAAAAATATGCCATTATTTAATTCATTAGTTAAGCTAAACAATGCTATTACTTTAATAGCATCCCAGTCTTAAAAAAAGAAACTAGTTCTTTCAATAAAACTGTAGTAATACACTATCAATTTATCTCGTTTAATGCTCTTCATATTTTCGGATGAAAAAAAAATCAACATTAAAAGCATTCATCTTGTTTTAGTTATATTTGAATAATAGTAAATATAATAAAGATTTAGAGCATGTCACAAAAAGTAAAAAGCATAGTAGTAATAGTAATAAGCAATAAGTAATTGAAACACAAAGTTGTTAACGTATAACAAACAAAAAACATCTTAGAATAATTTTACCTCAGGTCAGTATTTGATCCAGGGACCATCTCATCTAGGATTGAGTGTATGTCGGTGGAGAATCCTGGAGGGGGGGGGGGGGGATGAAAACAAAATTATAGTGAACCCACTTTTTCCATTGGAACAAGAGTAGTTTCGATTGATGATAATATGGGATATCAATTGAGTTTTTTTTTAAATCACGAATTTATTATATTCTTTCTTCTTGAAGGTACCGTACAATATTTTTGTTTAAGTACTAAATCACACATGGATAGGTCTTTGTAAAATTCACAAATTGAGATATGTTTAAATATAAATATAATGACAAACATACAGTCATCCTGGATTCCACGAACATGATAGAACTGAAACATGTGTAAATGATACATGCTGTTGTTTATGATAAAAGGAGGAGGAAGAGGAGAAAAGAGAAGAAGAATTAAAAGAAAATGTAGTAGGAGAAATAGCAGATGATGAAGAAGAAGTCAAAGACGGAGAAGGAGGAGGAGGAGCAGGGGAAAGAGGACAAAAGGAAGATTGACAAACCCGTCCGTATAGCCATAAACGACATGCTGGATTTTGGTTGGTTGGTACTTGTTGCTGAAATCGAAATGTTCATCATCTGCATTCTAGCATTGGCTTCCGTCGTAATGGGCATCGAAACTAGTGTCTTCTGCCGGTTGAATAATTCTGTCGCAGAGATGATCTGATAAAATATTATATTTACAATATTTAGTGTTAATTTCTCCCAACAGAATTAGGGCAATGGTGAAGACGCTGTGGAGTGATTTACGACACTTGCTCCTGCGCCAATTGCGCCGCTATAATTTCCAACACTAATCGAATTCAAACACTGGCTAATACTAAAACAAAACATAACCCTAACCTTTGCCCAAACCTAACCATAAACCTAAATGCAACCCTAAAACATACCCTTTTCTTTTGCTTTAAAGGCATCGTTTAACAATGTAAAATTTGGGATGCATGGCCCTACGTGTTATCGGTGTCTGTGATAAGATGTAATATTGAACCCCTAAAAAGTTGCGCTTCAAAATTATCGGAAGTGCCTCAAAAAAGTTTTTAAAAATTTGAGTGACCAGTTTTACCATACTCATTTCCCCCAAAAGACTGTAGTGTTATAAAAACCGTTAAGAAAATGCATTTTTAAATTTCGATTTTCAATTATAAATATCTTGATAATCAGACAGGCGATCGGCTTGTAAAAGTCATGGGGTTACTGACTGACCTAAAGGTTTATAATTTTCTTTGCAGCATGAGCTAAATCCAGGATTTTGTTTCAGAATCTGAGACAAAGATACCCAATCCCTTTAAGCCAGTAGCGAGTGCAGCGCAAAACAAATATCCTGAGTTAATGTCAACTTTTGTTTGTGACACACACGTGCATATATAAATGTGTATATTATACACACACGGACAAAGCCGAAAATATAGGAATAGCCTAGTTAACGTTTACTGAGAGTTAACTCGGCATTGGCAGGCCGTTAACAGTATGACTGGGGAAATTTATATGCATCCAATGCCTTGTACCAAGCAATATCTTTAAATGAAATTTAGAATGCAGACATTCTAACATAGCAATCCTTGTAGAATAGGTTTACCTTTGTTTCCCCATTGCATTCCAGCTCTAGATCACTTGACTCAGGTTCAAGTGCAAAACATTTTCCAGGATGTACTTGACGGTATAGCAAATGTTCCTCTTCCTCTTGAATTTTCTGTAAAAAAAAACATACACGAAATCAGTGACAGCACATCTCATATATGTAATTATTTAACCTACTTAGGTTGGTCCAATTAAATTAAAGTACGTTGCATTTAATGGAAATCTGTTCAACAGCTCTAAGATATTTACTTCGAAAGATTTTATATGTTATATTTTTCACGGTCTCCACAAAAAGATTGTATGAATCTGGAAGATTATTCACATGTTAATATAATGTATTTTGCTTTGTATTTTGACTTCTCTGATGTATCAAACTGTACTCAAAGGAATTTCCTTCTTGTCTGGACAATTACATTATACACTGTGAAAAATGCGGGCAATATTTTTTCGACGATTTGCCCAACGTTGTGCCAATAGTCAACCCAACCATCTATTGGGCAATATTTTTCCCAATGGCCCAACAGCTGGTCAAGATTTTCCCAACAAGTGGGCTACCGTAGTCGAGCAGTTGAAAGGTCATATCTTTGCCAAAATGTTTGTCAAAATACGAAACAATTATGCACGTGTGAAGTAGGGTGCTTACGTTTACCAATACCACTCGGCAAAATATTGCCCAATAGATGGTTAGGTTGACTATTGGCACAACGTTGGGCAAATGGTCGAAAAATATTGCCCAAATTTTTCACAGTGTAAGGAATTTCGAAACGATATGATATATGCCTATTTAACACCATGAACAAGGTGATGTCATATAAAGTCGTTTGCACGAAAGGATAGTCTTGACATTGGAGGTAAAATGGAGAGAGACCGTTGGTAAACATTTTATTTTAGACCGATACTAATTAACTGGATAAAAACTTTGTAAGAGAGACAACTGTATCATAAAAATAAACAAGCTGACATTTTGAAACACTGATTACATGTAACAATTTTCAGCTTAGCCATGCGCCATCTTCATAAGTATAGAAATTGATATTGTCTCATCTATAAAAAAAAAAAAAAATAGGCTTACAGATACAGCATCCAAGAAATGTGAGTAAACCCGTAAAAAGTTAAATTTTTGAATTAAGCATTTACTTTGTTGAATAAAAAAACAAAAGACTTAAGGTCAATGATAGACTTTGCATTCTGTCATACATTATAGGTACAATGCATGTATTACATGATAACCGTGCTAACACTAACAGTGTAGGACAGTGAGCGGTTTCATTGGAATAGTTAAGATTTTTTTCACGAGGGTGTACTCACTTTAGTCGGATATTTCGTCTATCACAGTTATAGAAATTGTAGATAGAAAAGTTTAAATAAAGATACTTTATATATATTCTTATTCATATTACCTGAAAAATGTAAGGTATGTTGTCTTCATGTATGTATATCCGTAGTGAGATGTCTTGGCCGTGTGCAATGTCAACGGGAAGGAAAGGGGTGCACAGCATTTGCTTACCAACAGCATGATACTGGAGCTCAATCGGTATCCATAGCTGTACCTTGTCCTTAATGACAGATTCGGCATCTATGACGAGGTTGATTTCCCTTTCTTTAATGATGCATTGCGTATCACTATCATCAAATGATTCATCACGGTTAACTGTAAGTAATTGCATATTGACAGAAGGAAAATCAAATACAAATCTGTTTTAAAATAGGTAATTGTTTGCTTTCTTTTGTAAGACCCTTATTGATGTGATGACTTTAAACATTCTTCAGTTTTTGCTAAATGTTTGGTTTACAACATTTCCGCTAAATAGGCCAATGTTAAAGTTAATACAAAGTTTTGGTATGGGGTCATGAATTTGGTATAAATGAACATATTGGAAGCTAATGTGATTTTTAAAATATTCAATGATCGTTGTCGCCTTTAAAATCGAGTCTAAAGTGATGAAATTGTAAATAATAAACTTGTTATGATTTATAGATCCTTCTCAAGACTGATATTACAATAGCTTTAAAACAATGTTTCTTGACTACAATCGACCGATTTGCTATTCCCGCTTGGACATTATATATCAAAACTGTATATTCCGAGATTTTCATGGTCGCAGCTACCATGAAATGGCCCTAGGCGCTATTTGAATATTTGAAATTTACCAGGAGCACCGGTAAATTGTTGATAATTCAATTGCTCGAAAGAAGAAGTGTTTTAGTATGAGGCGCCGTTTGTAAAACAAATATATAGACAAATTATATGTTATATAATCATTATTTAACAAATAATAGCCATTATTTACATATAATGCAAGAAAATGTACATTTTTATTTGTATATAATTTTTTACACATTTTTATTATTTATAAATAATTACAATTCATACTTCATTATTTATAAATAATGACAAAGTACGTTTCATTATTTATAAATAATTACAATTCACACTTTCATTATTTATATATAATGAAAAGCGTATTTCCATTATTTATATATAATTGCCATTATTTATAAATAATTACAATTCACACTTTCATTATTTATATATAATGAAAAGCGTATTTCCATTATATAATATATAATGAAAAGCACATTTCAATTATATAATATATAATGAAAGGCGTATTTCCATTATATAATATATAATGAAAAGCGTATTTCCATTATATATTATATAATGAAAAGCACACTTTCATTATATAATATATAATGGAAAGCACATTTCCATTATATAATATATAATGAAAAGCGTATTTCCATTATATATTATATAATGAAAAGCACACTTCCATTATATAATATATAATGGAAAGCCCATTTCCATTATATAATATATAATGAAAAGTGTATTTCCATTATATAATATATAATGAAAAGCACATTTCAATTATATAATATATAATGAAAGGCGTATTTCATTATATAATATATAATGAAAAGCACATTTCCATTATATAATATATAATGAAAAGCGCATTTCCATTATATAATATATAATGAAAAGCGCATTTCCATTATATATTAAATAATGAAAAGCGCATTTCCATTATATATTAAATAATGATTGTGTATGCAAATGAATGGTTGGTAACGCCCATAATATGAATTTTCATGAGCTTGACTGCCCATATTATCCTCTATTCCAGGCACCTTTCCATTTTGTGTTCTTTGTGCATTCTTATCAGAAATTCTACGAGCGGTATCACTATTCTCCTTCTTATTTGTATGCAGATTTGGGTATAATGATTGATAACGGTAATTATCCTCATTATTTTAATAAGAAATTTTTCTATCTGTGATGGAAGTTTTTATGTACGATTGCCTGATCTGAAGACAAGACTTTCGCTGTATGCATATTTAATATATGACGTCACCCACACAGAGTGAGGGTTCGAGGTTTTCTTTGAAAGTTTGATGGTGAGTACAGCTGTAATTACGTTCAAATCTCGTAAATTGAATCATATTTATAAACATATCTAACGATAGTATGAATCTGCTGATTTGTCTGTACATTATGAAGTGGTTTAAAATGGTTATATCTGATGAATTTAGGAGTAATTTACACTCGAACTTTTGATCCGTTATTTATCGTCGTGAGAAATATTTCAGCTCGATTGCCAGTCACTCCTTGATCCTTGGCCCAAACTTTCGGGCGAGACCCTCTCTGCAAATTAGATACGCGAGTATAGGTTCTATAGGCAGCTGGCAGATCACTTCACTAGCGCTAGCTGCATCAATGATTCAAGCTTTTTGTTACTTTTAGGTCCAACTACTTTCATAGTTGGGTCAGAAGAAAGTTAGTTAATAGCTAACACTAAAAATCATGGTCACAGTTGACATGAGTAGTTGACATGAGTTGTGAACAAGCTCCAAAATTTGGACCAGATACCGGGATAGTTAGTAGAAAATTTGAGGCCTAGGCCTACAGACCAGTAAATAATTGGACTACCTGTGAACAGGCGCGGATCCAGGATTAGGGGGGGCCCAAATTTGAAATTATGCAAGCCAAATATTGGTACGTGATAGTGACACCGGCAGTGGCAAAATGAGCAAAAACGGGGGGGGGGGGGGGGGGGTACTACGGGGGAGACAAAAAAATCTGCACCACCCCACTCTTACATGCAGGCCCCACTAAACGTTTCTCTAAGTAGGTGGGGGGGGGGGGGAGGTTTTTACGATCAGGTAGAGCGTTGTGAAATTGGCGTGGTGTCTAAGGGCGAAGAACCTGCGGGGGTCAAGGGGTGGAACCCCCAGAAGCTCAGGGGTATAGGCATTTAATTAGGGTCAGATGAGCATATAAAGGCAAGGGCCTTTGCCCCCCCCCCCTCCCCCGAACTACAACTTGTTGGCGGGAAAATTGCAACTGATATCCCCCTTCTTTTCTTCTTCCTCTTTTTTCCTTCCCTTTATCCCTCTTTACTTTTTTTCTTTCCCTTTCCTTCCTTCTCTTTTATTTTTTGATGGGGGGACAGGGAGAGGTTACAGCTGGGAGGCAAGGCCCTTTCGGCCCCCCGATCTCCTTCTTTTCCCCCTTTTCTTTTCTTCTTCCTCTTCTTTCTTTCCCTTTCTCTCCTTTTTCCCTTCTTTTCCTTCCTTCTTTCTCTCTCTCTCTTTTTTTTTTTTTTTTTTTTTTGTTGCGGGGGGGGGGGGGGGGGGAGGGCCAAGGCCCGCTCATCCCCCCTGGGATCCGTGCCTGCCTGTGAATGTGATACTCGTAGTCGTACAGAGACTTGTAGCTATCTAACAAATTAAAACACGATCCCCCCCCCCCCCAAAAAAAAAAAAAAAAAAAAAAAAAATATTCAGTCTAGACTACATCGTACAGTATACAGGGGTACATGTACGTATAGTGGTGCCTGTGCGTTGCTTAAACTCTTTGTTGGCTTAGCCTAATTTGCCTCTACTCTAGGCTCTATCTTTGAATTTTTGTTTGCTGTAAATACGATTAAGTTTTCTCTGTCATATATAGATCTAGGTCCATATCTATTTTGCGTTTTTTTCAATTTGATAGAATGAACAGTTACGAGACATGGATCTAGATCATCTAGAGGCCGTAGATCAACTAGATCTGGATCAAGAAATTGAATATAAATTTCAATGTTAGATAATGAAGGAGGGCTTTTTAGGTAAAGAGAAAATCCAAATTAAAATAGAACAGTTAATTCTGCAAATGCTCATCAATGTTTAAATGATCATGCTCATTTCCTTTTATTCTAAGAATTAAATCCCCCCCCCCTCTCTTTTACAGGAAAATGTACAGAGAGACTTGTCGCAGTTAATGCAGTACCAAATGCTTGCTTTCTTGGAGTATGTGCTTGAAACAAGAATGTCCTGGAGAAAACAGACCACCACAAGAGAAGGTACACATATTTACTTTTGATCAAACTGATCTGTTTAGTTTTTACAAGTAAAACAAAATTTTGAAATAGGTGAGGTCAAGGTCAAGCTGAAGGGGATGCAAAGGACTGGTTTGAGAAGTATGTTTTCATGGGATGGCTACCGGTATGTATGAATCCCCATGTCTACTAACACGTTGCTGAAGTGTTTCTCTTTTTAGGATTAACATTTTAAGCTCATGTGCAGGGGGAAAGGGGGGGGGGGGAGGGTGGTCCAATACATGAAAAGGAACGTCAAGCAAAAAAAAATAAAAAAATTGACCTTCAAATTTTGCTGAAAAACTAAACGTTAAAGACAACTAAAATATTAAATAGTGCTAGTTATTTCAAATTTGGTTAATATATTGAATTGTTTATAATTCTGTTCCAGGGATTGAGAAGGAGGGCTTCCTGTTGAGAGATCATGGGGTGCCTTGAGGTTCCAGTCTTGATGTTCTGCCCCTTACCTCAAAGCGATGGCCTCTTGTGCCTGACATATTGGGAGCAAAGCACAATGGACTGGTAATTCATAATGAATATTACAATGTTTTTTTTTAATCTGGTAAAGAAACAGATAAATTCATAGCAAGTGAGCCTGTCATGGCATTTCGAGTGACCCAACATTTGCTCCTGCAACGACTGCTCAAGGCTTTATTTGTCAAATGTGTAGGGTTAGGCCGAGGGTTGCAATTGGGATTGAGGTTCAGTGTAAGGTTAGGGTTTGGTCTAGTGTTGGATCCAGGGATGAAGTTAAGTATTTGGATAATAGTATAGGAAATTGATGTTGAGCAAATGTCTTGAGGAACAATTGTCATACAATCAGATTTTCCAGGTGCTGGTGGAGCTGTATGTATTGATATTCATCATTGGCAGTTTAAAAATCTTCCTTTGTATTAGTAAACTAAAAATACGCTGACCCCCAGTTTGTGAAACGTGTACCTGATTTTTACGACATGCTCTATTGTTTAGTGGTTATGTAGACAAAAAAATCTGCACCACCCCACTCTTACATCCAGGCCCCGCTAAACGTTTCTCTAAGTAGGTGGGGGGGGGGGGGGGAGGTTTTTACGATCAGGTAGAGTGTTGTGAAATTGGCGTGGTGTCTAAGGGCGAAGAACCTGCTGGGGTCAAGGGGTGGAACCCCCAGAAGCTCAGGGGTATAGGCATTTAATTAGGGTCAGATGAGCATATAAAGGCAAGGGCCTTTGCCCCCCCCCCCCCCGAACTACAACTTGTTGGCGGGAAAATTGCAACTGATATCCCCCTTCTTTTCTTCTTCCTCTTTTTTCCTTCCCTTTATCCCTCTTTACTTTTTTTCTTTCCCTTTCCTTCCTTCTCTTTTATTTTTTGATCGGGGGACAGGGAGAGGTTACAGCTGGGAGGCAAGGCCCTTTCGGCCCCCCAATCTCCTTCTTTTCCCCCTTTTTTTCTTCTTCCTCTTCTTTCTTTCCCTTTCTCTCCTTTTTCCCTTCTTTTCCTTCTTTCTCTCTCTCTCTCTTTTTTTTTTTTTTTTTGCGGGGGGGGGGGGGGGAGGGCCAAGGCCCGCTCATCCCCCCTGGGATCCGTACCTGCCTGTGAATGTGATACTCGTAGTCGTACAGAGACTTTTTTAGTGGTGCCTGTGTGTTGCTTAAACTCTTTGTTGGCTTAGCCTAATTTGCCTCTACTCTAGGCTCTATCTTTGAATTTTTGTTTGCTGTAAATACGATTAAGTTTTCTCTGTCATATATAGATCTAGGTCCATATCTATTTTGCGTTTTTTTCAATTTGATAGAATGAACAGTTACGAGACATGGATCTAGATCATCTAGAGGATGTAGATCAACTAGATCTGGATCAAGAAATTGAATATAAATTTCAATATTAGATAATGAAGGAGGGCTTTTTAGGTAAAGAGAAAATCCAAATTAAAATAGAACAGTTAATTCTGCAAATGCTCATCAATGTTTAAATGATCATGCTCATTTCCTTTTATTCTAAGAATTAAATCCCCCCCCCCTCTCTTTTACAGGAAAATGTACAGAGAGACTTGTCGCAGTTAATGCAGTACCAAATGCTTGCTTTCTTGGAGTATGTGCTTGAAACAAGAATGTCCTGGAGAAAACAGACCACCACAAGAGAAGGTACACATATTTACTTTTGATCAAACTGATCTGTTTAGTTTTTACAAGTAAAACAAAATTTTGAAATAGGTGAGGTCAAGGTCAAGCTGAAGGGGATGCAAAGGACTGGTTTGAGAAGTATGTTTTCATGGGATGGCTACCGGTATGTATGAATCCCCATGTCTACTAACACGTTGCTGAAGTGTTTCTCTTTTTAGGATTAACATTTTAAGCTCATGTGCAGGGGGAAAGGGGGGGGGAGGGGGGTCCAATACATGAAAAGGAACGTCAAGCAAAAAAAAATAAAAAAATTGACCTTCAAATTTTGCTGAAAAACTAAACGTTAAAGACAACTAAAATATTAAATAGTGCTAGTTATTTCAAATTTGGTTAATATATTGAATTGTTTATAATTCTGTTCCAGGGATTGAGAAGGAGGGCTTCCTGTTGAGAGATCATGGGGTGCCTTGAGGTTCCAGTCTTGATGTTCTGCCCCTTACCTCAAAGCGATGGCCTCTTGTGCCTGACATATTGGGAGCAAAGCACAATGGACTGGTAATTCATAATGAATATTACAATGTTTTTTTTTAATCTGGTAAAGAAACAGATAAATTCATAGCAAGTGAGCCTGTCATGGCATTTCGAGTGACCCAACATTTGCTCCTGCAACGACTGCTCAAGGCTTTATTTGTCAAATGTGTAGGGTTAGGCCGAGGGTTGCAATTGGGATTGAGGTTCGGTGTAAGGTTAGGGTTTGGTCTAGTGTTGGATCCAGGGATGAAGTTAAGTATTTGGATAATAGTGTAGGAAATTGATGTTGAGCAAATGTCTTGAGGAACAAGTGTCATACAATCAGATTTTCCAGGTGCTGGTGGAGCTGTATGTATTGATACTCATCATTGGCAGTTTAAAAATCTTCCTTTGTATTAGTAAACTAAAAATACGCTGACCCCCAGTTTGTGAAACGTGTACCTGATTTTTACGACATGCTCTATTGTTTAGCGGTTATGTTGTAACACAAAATGAATTCTTAATCTTAATCCTGGATCCATAGCTAAACGTAATATTAACCCTAAAGCTAATCTAAAACCCTATCACAACTTGAGCAATAACCACATATCTTGATGAAATAAAGCTTGTGTTAAAGGTAATACAAAGTTTTGGGAAATTTTAAAAATTGAGTGGATAGTGAATCTTTACAATTTTGATATATTTGGATGCCCCTGTGGATGTATTATAAGCACTAAAAAAATTAGCCCCTAAAACACTTCTGTTTTCGAGAAATATTGAATATAAAAATTTACCGGTGCTCCCGGTAAATTTTGATAAATTTCAAATAGCGCCTATGGCCGTACAATGGTAGCTGCGACCATGAAAATCTCAGAATATGTTGTTGTGATATATAATTTCCAAACGGAAATAGCAAATCAGTCTTTTTTAGTCAAGAAACATTGTTTTATAGCTAAATTAATATCTTGACCTTGAGAGGGAGCTATACAACATAAAGAGTTTATTATTTATAATTTCATAACTTTAGACTCGATTTCAACCGCGACAACGATCAATGAATATTGTAGGAACGCATATGCTTCCAATATGTTAATCTGAACCAAATCCATGACCCTATACCAAAACTTTGTAAAACCTTTAAGCATTGGCAGACCCAAAGTCAGGTTATCCTAAATTCCTTTCTACATACTGCTATTGTATAAAGTTGATATTTAAGTACATCCCATTGCAAGTTCTAAAATTTCTTTAAAAACCTTACCCTGCTGCAAGATGATAATGTGTGAAGTAAGTTAGCTCATAGTAGAGCATGAATTATTACCTGCAACTCTCAACCAATACACCCTTGCCACCTGCAATCCATCTCAGTTTCACAATATATTCTTTAAATAACATTAACTGAAGTTCAAAATTTTGATTAGTGATTAAGAAAGGCTACAAAGAATTGTATTCTTTTTTCACACTTGTATAATATAGGGGAAGGGGGGGGGGGGGGCAACCTATCAGTACAAGATCTAATTATTTTATATGACTATATCCTGTTGTCCTGGGGGTAGATATCCCAAAACCTGCAAGTGTGATAAAGAAAAATATGTTTGTGTACTAAAAGTGAAACAAAAACAAATCACTGGAAACTTTTGGTTGCTAATAACTCAAAAGGTACACTCAAATCAAAATGAGGTTTTCACAGCTTAAAGTTTAAGGATGTAAATTCTATGCCATTTCTATGAATGCTAATTGCTATTCTTAAAGCCCCACTGTCCTACTTGTAGCTACTTGCTAAAACTTCCCCAATTGGTGCCTGTTGGTCCCCATGATCCTCTCTTTCTTATGTTAGTTGAGAGCTGAGTTGATGAGATAGCCACCTGTCAGTGACCTGGCTGGGTGGTCTAATCCCTTCTGGCCCAGTAGTATTGACGGTCTTTAAAACAATGGTCGAAATGTTTGATTAGATCTTTTACACAGACATGTAGTATATTAGTAATAAAATACATGTTTGGCAATATGGTATTTCATTGCAGACCATAATGAGAAGTAATATTTTAATCTGGGATCTCTCGTTGGCACGGAAAATAAGGAATGTACTCCTGTCGAGCAAACAGTGAATTTATATAAAACTAATAGCCCTTTGAAGATTACTAGAAGAAGAAAAACAACAAGAAATAAGAAAAAGAAATATACTTGTGATGTGAGCTTTAGATCTTAAAGTGCTTGTAACAATATTGGATTTTTTTTCCTCTTTCAATTAACATTTTATTCATGAACAGCTGGCTTATTGGAATTGGTTACAAAGATGCAAGTGGACTTGTCTGTAGTAGTTGCTGAAGAGGAGCAGTCAGCATAAGGAGCGTGTGCCTCCAAAACAACGTGGGAACTTCTCCCAAGTTCATCTCAAATCACAAGGCTCTTCAGGAATCAAGATGTAACAATGGAGGTTGAGAAGGAGTTTGCGACCCTCCTGATTTGGACTACTCGCTATATACATTCTCAATCAATGGATTGTAGCACTTCTGCACAAAACTCAACAAGTCATGATTGAGAAAAACGCAACAAATACTCGGTTAAGCATTGATTTATGTGACTGGTATTAGGGTAGGTTTCAGCTTGGTAATTTTATATTAACTATGTCACAAAAGAACCTCATTGGTCCTTATGGTTCCACGCCACAAGCTGCTCCCTCCCCTGTTTCGGTATACCGTACCCAGACTATCAAGAGATCAAATGAATTAAAATCCACACTTGATTACAAATGAATTGATCTTTTAAATATTGTCATCATTTCAGGGTGGTTTTGGTTACGGGTTAGTGTGAGCTTTCTGTGCGTAAAATTGAGGGTACTTCGTGCGGAGATCAGTGGATGGATATTTCATGTACAATGCAAGAGAGGTGTCTATCTTCATTGGAATTCAGGATGTGAATTCCAATGAAGATGGCTTGTTTATAAGGAGAGAAGCAAGATAGATTGATGTAAACTTAATGACATCAGGGAATGTTTGCCTGTATTGTTTGAATGACACGGATATTGAATAACGTGAAGTTAAGTGGAAAGAATGGCATAATATATTCAATTTGTACACCATCCTATTGAATTTTTTTTAAACAGCATTTGTGCACAGGTCTATGGAAAACCAGTAGGTGGCATATACGATAAGATCATTTACCGCAGCTCAAGGAGTACCGTAGATATCACTTACCGCAGTTGCTGCTATTTGTGCCCACATGCATATTATTATCAAGCAGTTGAAGCTAAAACTAATATTATCTAATTAACAGGTTTTTTTTTTCCAATTATCATAGCAAGAGAGAAAAACGTACTTTTATAATAACTTCCATTATTATTATTTGATCCACGAGACCGAGTAGTCCAGCCCTCGTGAATCTGTATGTTCTCCAGATTTCATTGTCAGGGCATATCAGGGGGCGGATCTAGCTTTTTGCTAAGGGGGGGGGGGGTTGACCCTATGACAATGCAGAACATCGCCCACGAGCCGCATAGCGGCGAGGCGATTAACGCATTTATAAGATGAATTTTCTTTTTTTTCTCTCTGTCTCGCTATCTCACTGCATTATAAATTTCTCATTTTCACGACATCAACATCTCTCACCATTAAACAGTTCTCTCATTTCCTTTCCTTTCTCTTTTGCTCTCTCTCTCTTTCTCTGAACTCTCATGTTCTGTTTCCAGATTTTTTCCACATATGATTCCATTTATCCAACCATATATGCACACTAAAAAGAAAAGATATGAAGGGAATACTGTATATAAGATAATAAACATGTTTAATTTATTCATTTTCTTACAAAAAACTAATATGTTTACAGATTATAACATTGATGGTCAAATATTAAACACAAATGACCTCATCTGCTACTTCCATTTGTAAATTACTTTTTTCTTTAAAAAATTCAACAAAGCATACTTATGCTAAATCTGAGCACCATTTTTTTTCTCCAGGGAATGTATTGTATCATGACTTGCACCCTTATTATAAAACACATTATAAAAACATGCCGATTTCTTTAAAAAAAAAAAAAATTACCTATGACTCAATGATGGCAATTTTTTCCAGAGAAACAATACTGTACGATAGTATACAGCATCCTTTAGTGTGATGGTTACTCCGTGGTCCACACACGCACCAAAGTATATCTTTGCTCGTTATATACCATATATATAAATCATACTCGTAGGCCCATTCCCAAATGTTATAATTATTATCAATAAACAGAAATTGATAAAAGATGACCCCTCCCCAAAACTCTTATATTCCAAAAGTTTGATCTTGGCTGACAGGTGGTAACTTGAGTACTTGACTACATCTTATTTGCCCTATAGACGCATACTTAAAATGGATGCCTTGGCAAAGCCTCAGTTTTATAAATGAATGCTTGGCTTAGACTGCCAATGAACATATTTCTTGTTTTTATCTACACCATTAACTTTTCTCCACATCGTGCTGTCAGATTGAGATGCTTTGGTGTGATATACTTAATGTTTTACATCATGTTTTTAATGAACTCCTACCTTGCTTAGTTATGCAGACATTGGGCACTTTTTTTAAAACTTGCGATAGCAGTGAAAAGGATGTGCATAAAAGAAGAGGCGGGATATCCATACTACTACCATGTACTACTACAAGATGGGTAAAATTGCATCATTGTATTATACCTTGGTTCCTGGTTATCTCTCCTTGGTAGTTTGAAAACTATGTTTCAGTACCGGTAATCATTGTAATAGTGTTTCCGTTTCATGGTGTCACTGGTGTGGTTGTGTGTATGAAGGCCAAATTTTCTATTTTCCAGCTTCGCCTGTCCACAATCACTAAACAATTTAAGCTGAAATACAGGGCCTAATATACAAGGTGATTAAAAAATTAAACATACTGCTTGCAAGGTGAAGTTACACGTACTGCTTGAAGAGAATTGGGCACCAACAAAATAGGCACTTTCTGGAAAAAAAAGGGCACCTACAAAGGGAATCTCAAAGACAATGGTATATACCCCTACATTGTGATTACATTATCAGGGACGATTTCAACATTTGTTTCTCTTTATACACCATAAAAGATATTGCTTAAGTATCAGTTCGGTGTGATGGTCTGAAAATTGATTTGCGAGCGAGGAAAATTTTAAGTTTTGTGAGGTCGCAGTACAAAAAATTGCATCTTATTATAAAGAGTGAAAAACCCAATCCTGATGGGATTATAAGCACATTCTCACAATGGAAGCCTGGAAAGACCTTTAATAAGTAACGTTATTATGTCATCTATAAATGCGAGCGAGCTTTGGGGGAAGTTACTCTTAGTCGCTTGAAATTAGGGGAGCATTTAATGATGAGAGGAAAAGGGGACACTAAAGGGATAAGAGGAAAAGGAGCATGTGTCATGTAAAAAGGTAATTATCAGAGGTGAAAATGGGGCACTTCTTAGACCTACAGAAAGATGCACTCACCAGGAATGAAAAAAGGCACTTATGAGAATGGGAAATGGCATTTTTCAACGGAATAGGGGCACCCATCAGATTTTGATAGGGGCATTTATGAAAAGGGGATAGGTCCCTTTGGTATTGGAAAGGAAAAGAGGCACGTATCATTGTTAAAAGGGAATTTATCAAAAGGTGAAAAGAGGTACTAGTCCTATTGGGTCTGAAAAGGGGCACTGACCAGATAATAGATATGAAAAGGGGCACTTAAAAAAAAAGGAAAAAGTGCAATAGTTTTAAAACAAGGGAAATGCTCTTGGCGGTCTCGCCTGCATTATGCAATTTGATATGATGAAAAATTGAGGTCGGAACATTATTTATAGGCAGGGTTGCCCATTAGCAGGCCCCCAAAAATGAAATCCTCTGAATATAATCATCATTTTGAAGTGAATATTGACTAAGAATCATCAGAAGAATTATTTACTATTAATTGTACCACGATCGATAACTTGAATGAAATATGAACAAATTAATTAAAAAAATTGATTTATTAATTCTCATATTAATTAAGATGTGAAAACATAATACAAGTCTACTGACTTAAAATGAGCTTTGACCTTGTGACCTGGAATTTGTGTCATATGATTTGTGATACTTGATAACCCTTGGGTACAAGTTTCATGGAATTTCATGGAACAAACAATTTTGAAAATGTGCTAAAAATTCAAAATCTTGATGTTGATGCCACAACAAAGTCTAAGTTTCTTGACCTAAAATGACCTTTGCCCTTAACTTAGCGACCTGACATTCTACTCACATGATTGGGGATACTTGATAACCCTATAGTCCAAGATTCATTGACTAAGAACTAAAACTATCAAAATTATATCAAAAATTCAAAAACTTAACCTTAGGTTAAGTTTTCGATGATGATGCCACAACATAGTCCAAGTCTATTGACCTGAAATGACCTTTGACCTTGACTTTGTGACCTGAAATTCTACTCACATGATTGGGAATACTTGATAACCCTATAGTCTAAGTTTCATTGACTAAAAACTTAAACTTTGAAAATTATATCAAAAATTCAAAAACTTAACCTTAGGTTAAGTTTTTGATGTTGACGCCGTCGCCGCCACCGTCACCGGAAAAGCGGCGCCTATGTCTCGCATTTTGCTCGCAGGCGAGACAAAAAGGGAGATGCAGAACAGATTTTAATAGGGGCATTTATTGGAGGTGAAAGGGGGCTATTATGAGAATGGGAAAGTGGCTCTTTTTAAAAAGAAAAAGAGGCACATGTTAAAGTAAACAAGGCACTTATCAGAGATGAAAAGGGGTAATTATGAGAAGGGTAAGGGGCACTTATAATCAGAAAAAGAGCATTTATTAGGAAGGAAAAGGGGACGTGTCAAATAAAAGTGGCAGTTATTAGAGACAAAATGGGACACTCATCGGAGATGAAAAGAGCACCGATCAGGAAAGGGAGGGGCACTTATCAAAGTAAAATGAGTATCTCTCAGATTTGAATAGGGGCGAATATCGGAGATGAAGGGGGCACTTTTCAAAAGTGAAAGGGGGCATTTCTCGTAGTTGAGAAGGGGCACTTACTAGAGATTAAAAAGGGCACTTATGAGAATGGAAAATGAACACTTATTGCAAAAAATAATGGGAACTTGTCGAAGGATAAGGGGCACTTATCAGAGGTGAAATGGGGAAGGGGCACTTTTACAAATTAATAGTGGAACTTGTCAAAGTAATATGGCACTTTACCTATGTGAAAAGGCCATACAAGGGGCATTTAGGGGGTACTTGAAAAAGTGGGGGGGGGGGGCACTGACCCCTCCCCCTGGCTAACAACATATCTTCGTCACTGGTTATGAGGTTTATAATACCAAGGTTTTGATACCAAGTCGCAGCTCCAGCAGTTCATTGAAGAGGCTAAGTAGAACTTCATAGTCCATACTGTACATGTATGTCTGTTGAATGAAAAGAGAAGAGAATGAAAGTAAAACATTGATACCTACATCATACATGTATCTCTGTTGTAACATAAAAAATGGCTTGCATGTACATTGTAGGGCTAGGCAGGGGTGTCGATTTGTATCCGTTATTGGGGGGATGATAGGTGCCAAAATATTTTCGGCAATGGATCAAAGCACCCAAGAGGTAGAAGCGTGTGGGAGGTTGCACCCCCTCCCTTCTAAGTTATTAACTTTTTCAATTCACCCTCAATAAAGATAACATTTGAGTGGTAATAAAATTAATAACATGCTAAATGTTAGTCCTGACTCTTGCCTGCAGTGTAGGCCTACCCAGGGGCGTCGCTAGAATTTTTTCAGTGGGTGGGGGGGGGGGGTGTAGAGGCCAACGATTACCGACAAAACTTGCCACCAATTAACGACAAAATTAAATGTCCCAATATCTACAAATTTAACCCTATAAACCCAGGGCCGAAGGCTAATTGTTTTTTCCTATGGACTATCTATAGTACTTGCGTATGCGCAAATGGTCATTTTCCTAGACGACATAATAATACAAATTATTTCGTCAACTTAATCAGCCTCATAGCTATATATTTTAATGCAGGCGCGCAGCTAGGATCTTATTTTAGGTAGGGGCGGTAGTGAGCAAGCGAATCACTTAAAGAGCGCGCGAAGTGCACTCATTAGGGGGGTGTGGGTGATAGGCCTCCCGCGCCAAGCGCGGAAGCTTATAGACGTTCCTTAAATTATTAAGAAAGAAGACGATTTGCTGTACCGTTCTCGACTGTTAATCCTTGTGTGAATTCAGTTCTTCCCTTCCTGTGCGAAGCGCGAAATTTTTGCGTTTCATTTAATTATTAGAGAAAGCAGACGATTTGTTGAACCGTTTTCGACTCATAATCCTTGTCTGAATTCAGTTTACCCCTTCCCGCGAGAAGCGCAAAAAGTTTAGACGATTGATTTAACTATTATAGAAAGAAGACGATTCGTTGTACGTTCGCGACTCTTAAACCTAACTTGTCTGAAATCAGTTTCCCCCCTCCAACGCAAAGCGCGGAATTTTTCGGCGTTTTATCGAAATATAGTGAAGGGAAGACGATTCGTTGTATCGTTGTTGACTCTTAATCTTTGTTTGAATCTAGTTTCCCTGAAAATTTTAAACCTCT